>LTAE01000356.1:0-73857 GCA_001647135.1 Pontederia paniculata | reverse complement strand
TATATATATATATATATATATATATATTGCACTCATTTTTTGAATTAGACTTCGGTAAATCATAATTTGATAATTTTGTAAGAAAAATACATTAAACTCTATTATAAAAATATTATTTAAAATAACTAAAATATTTATTTGAGATCATACAGGATTGGATAAGATTGTACGATACCAATTAAAATCTTACGCATAGGATCATCATATTAAAATCGAGATCGATTAGAGTGCTCTATTGAGATATTGACAACTATGATTGAGAGAGCATAAAAAGATATACTTTTTAAAATAAAATTAAAAGAAAATTATATTTACAAACATGCTAAATAAATTATATAACTAAAATTATAACCCTCTATAAATTAAAATTATATGTATTTCGGTTAATCAAAACTTAACATTATTATCATTTACCAAACACCATTTCCAATTTTATACGACTGTAAAAATACAACTCTTTCAAACGTGAATTATATGTATTTCGCTTAATTCGAAACATAATATTATTATCATTTACCTAACACCATTTCCAATTTTATAGACCATAAAGATACAACTATTTCAAACGTCAAATATTTTCTTTTTAAATCATGCACAATCACAATTCCTTTCTCTTCTCAAAGTTCACCATTTTCCCTTGTTTTTATTATTCTATTTTGATTTCCTGCAAGAACACGATGATGGCGACGGGGTTCTCCCGCCTTATCACCTCCTCCTTTTGTTTGATTTCCTGCAAGAACACGATGATGGCGACGGGGTTCTCCCGCCTTATAAACCCTTAATCTTACCATGCCTATCGTCATCTTTCTTCGCACTTATTTATTTGATTGTTTGTTTGTTTTTCTTTTCAAATTTGATTGTTTGTTGCTCAGTTTTTTTTTATCTTCTTGCAAATAAAGGCTTAAATTTCATAAAAAAATCCCCTTTGTACTAACTGAATTTTTTCATGAACCAGCTGGCACATCTGATATGTTTGTTGAAATCCCTACTCTAGGTGATTCTCGCAAAGTTGTCTTACAAATTCCTTCCAAAGACGTTATATCCTGGAATTTTATTGCTGGGTACTATGAAAATATGCTTTTTGATGAAGCCTTCAAATTATTCAGTCAGATGATATTAACTGGTATCCTGCCAAATTGTACAACTATTAGAACCCATAATCCCAATCTGTTCATTTTTAGAGGATAGTTGGTTCTGTGGAAGAGAACTCCAATGTCATGCTCTCCGATTTGGTTTAGTGAGGGACCTTACTGTGTGCAATGCCCTTATGACCTATTACTCAAAGATAGGAGATATGAAAGGAGCTGAGGTTGTATTCAAGTGCATGCACTCAATAGACCTCATTTCATGGAACACCTTGATTGCTGGATATGCATCAAATGGATGGAACTCAGAAGCACTAGATTCATTTCATGAATTGTTTTCGAAAGGGACAAAATCTGATTCAATTACAATCATAAGTTTGCTTCTTGTTTGTGCAGAGTTGTGTAATGCGCAAGAGGGAAGGACGATTCATGGCTATTTTCTTAAACACCCAATTCTTTGTCATTAGACATCCTTATGTAATGCTCTTATTACTTTTTATGATAAATGTGGTGAACTGGAGGACGCACTGCAAACATTTTGGTTACTGTGAAGAAAGATCTCATATATCATGGAATGCAATTCTCTCTGCTTATGCTAATAATAATCATAGGGAGAACTTTAATGACCCCTTTAATCTAATGCATCAGCAAGGAATTAAAGTTGACTTTGTCACTATTCTCAGTGTTCTTCAAACAAGCACTTCCTATGGGCTAAGAAAGGTGAGAGAAACCCATGCTTATTCCTTTCGAGCTGGCTTCATGAATCAAATGAATATTGGGAATGCGATAATTTATTCCTATGCAAAGTGTGACCGCATTGAGGATTCATTCAGAACCTTCAAAAGCTTGTCTGGAAAGAACATTATTACAGACAATACAATGATCTCATGCTATCTTAATTATGGCTCTCACGATGATGCTGAAAGTATCCTCAACCAGATGTCTGAGAAAGATATCACTACCTTGAATTCGATGATACAAATATACATTCAGAATTATTGCATTGATCGTGCTTTTAATCTTTTTTCATCAGTTACAAAGCAAAGGGATCAGACCTGATTCATTGAGCATAATGAGTGTGCTTCCTGCATGTGTACTTTTGGCCTCTGAGGCAGTGCGACTGCTACAAAATCCGTGCTTTTCTTGATGATATGCATCTTGAAGGTGCTTTAATATACTCGCACTCAAAATGTGGAAGCATAAATTGTTCTTATAAACTCTTTCGAGATAGCTCTAAGAAGGATCTTATCACATTTAGTGCTATGGTGGGTGGATATGCAATGCATGGAATGGCAAAAGAGGCAATGCTAGTCTTCTCTCAAATGCTTGGATCAAGTATAAAGCCAGATCATGTCATTTTAACTTCCCTCCTTTCAGCTTGCAGCCATGCTGGACTGGTGGATGAAGGGTGTTGATCAAGATTTATGATATTAATCCTACTAAGGAGCACTATGCTTGCATGGTCGACCTTTTAGCTCGAGGAGGACGATTGAGAGAAGCATACAATTTCATCCGAGAAATGCCTTGTGAGGCTAATGTGAATATTAGTGGTACACTTCTTGGAGCTTGTAAAACCCACAAGGAGGTGGAGATTGGAAAGCTTGTTGTTGATCACTTATTTGAAGTTGAGACTGAGAATATAGGAAACTATATTGTGATGTCAAATATATATGCAGCATATGGAAGATGGAATGGTGTTGAGCAAGTCAGGAAACTCATGAAGACCAAGGATCTGAAGATGCCTGCAAGGTGCAGCTGGATTGAAGTTGAGTCGAAAAGGCATGTATTTGTCGCTGCCGACATCTTTCATCCACAAAGGACCTTCATTTACCACATGCTGGGGATGTTAGATCATCATATGAAACAAAAATTTCTTGACTCTGATCAAATAATTCATCATTCAGAGCAATATTTTTAAGGAATGTGGATGAAAAAACTGAAATATCTCATAGGGACGATGCATACCGTGAGTCTTCAAACATATGAAGCAAACAGTTCTCAACTGTGTGATTAAATAATACAGAATGAGGAGAGACATTTTGAATGAGCGGGAATAAAAGTAAATACAATTCATAGGAGTTCTACATGTTGTCGACCTTGGATCGGCATATGAAACATACATTTCTGGATCATCAAAAGCGTCATTACCGAAGAGTGGGGACGAAAGAAAAAGAATACTCTAAAGTTTGGAGGCAGCAAATTAGTAATTAGGAGAAAAGGCCCTAAAGTTGCAGTCGATGAGAATTTTCCCAAGATGTTGTCTTCCAAAGGCAATAAATTATTGCAGGAAAAATGTGTAAATTTTCTGATTGGAGCTAAAATCCTCATATACAATCCTACTTTTCTGACAAATGCAATTTGATATAGTTATATAAATAGCTGAAAGGTCTCCAAGAAATATTCTCATTTAAGACCTTCTAGGTCATATTTACTCATATCTTGAAACTTTTGTAGAATGAGCACTTTAAATTCTAAAATGCCAAAGACCTCTCTTGTCATGGTAACTGGAGCTTGATGGATTGAGCCTTAGTAGTGTTAAAGAAGGCATTGAGAATATGATGGAAGGGGAATGGCGGAAAGTTTATATCAGCAATGCAAGACCAACAGTGTGATATTAGCAGTTCAGTCTTCTATTGCCATAGTTGAGTAGCTCAGGTATACTAGACTTGAATGAGAATTTTTCATGGCAAAGAATGTAAAGTGCTCGTGATTATGAATTTTCTCAAATTGCTTCTTATTTAGAATAGAACAACTGGATTTTGAATGTAAGACCTCTCAATCTGAATATGAGGTAGTTACATTTGTTACTTGCTTTTACCTTAGCATGGAACCTCGATATTCAGTGTCTTTTCATCAGAGATTTCTTTCCTGTGTCACAACCGAACTTGAAGGGAGGAAAGAACAAGTGAAAGATTTGTATTCTATCAGCATGATGGAATTTGGTATCCTTCTATTTGAATACTAAAACTTGCAGCACATGGTATCTATTGTTAAGATGAAGTAGTAAAACCATATTCATGCATTAGGATGTGAAACTAAAAAAAACTTATCGAGTGCCATATCCCGAAAAAGAGAAGAAAACGATGTATTGTATATCTCTGAGAAATAATTAACTTTGCATGATATCTACTCTATGTACACCTATCTATTATCAGTTTTTGTTTGATCCAATTTGCTAGTATGAAACTAATCAAATATAACATTTTTTTTTTGATGCAGCTGTCTCTCTTCTCTATTATGATAAACATTGAAAACCTCTACAAACTACCAACCACGCCACGAACAATCCCAGACAGAGAAGCGCATCGACAGCAGCAACAATCTTCACATGACGCCACCATAACCTTCGTGCATGTTGCTGTGGTCTAATCTTTGAGCTCAAGCTGCTGCTCCTTGAGGAAATTGCAATGCCTATATCATGCTCTTGAGCTACATCAATCTTTATTCCTGTATCCAAGTTATGCTCTCCAACCTCGATGCCTCTGTCCTTGTTCTTTTTCCTATCATGTGGAGTTGTATATTCAGCAGATGCCAATGGAGAGTACATGCCGCCCTCTGATGATTCCATCCGATGAATTGCGGCAGACAATTCACCTTGGAACTCATCTTTCTTGCACATCTTCAAAAAGCAATCTTGCAGATTTTTGAGGAACTGAAGGTTCTCCAAGTTTCCTTTGTGATCATTGATTGCAAAGTAAATGTATCCATCTTCCATTAAGAACCCGAAGGTCATTTTTCCCTCGGTATGCGAATGCCAAGCATGGTGGGCAGGAGCCTTCTCCTGCCAAACAGAAGCCAACTTTTCAATCTCGAGGTCGCCTCCATTGTAGGAGAACAGCACATCTTTGCCTTTGGAGATGTTGCAAAAGAACATATTTGAAATCTTGGGCGATGTTTGCATTGGAGGAGAAGGAAAAACTGGTTGCACCAATGCTGAGACCTGAAAAGTATGAGAGATTTCAGGTCTCAGGCTTGTTTGAAGGTTCTGAAAAGCCTACTCGCAGATGTATATAACAGCTGAAGCTGATGGTGGATTGGAGAGAGAAATGGAAGCTATCTTCGACGACCCGAGGAGGAGAAGATAAAAGGACATGAAGAATGAGCCTGAGAAGGGGGGAACCAGAGGAATGGCGTCTTGATAGGGAGGGTGTCCATGAAGGTACAGGTTGGATGAATTAATGGAGAAGAAGGGAATACAAAGGTTTGGACCAAAGGTGGCCAAATCCAACAGCCTCTAGGGAATATGTGGTGCAATGGTACGAGCGCCATCTTCCATTTTTGCATAACTTCGGACCAACACAAAAAAAACAGAGGATAGATACATAAAGTTGGGTGATTTAAATGTTTCCATTTTAGTGTTTTGGAATGTGTATTTGTTATCTGTATCCATTTTTTTTTGTCTATGAATAGAACTCCACTGGTGTCCAGGATTACTAGCACCCGACTAATTCAGTATTCGGACGAGCGCGACTAAGTTAAATCCTAGTCAAATTGAAGACTCCGGGGCTCGAACTCGGGACTAGTAACTTTCGATCCTTCGACCCGAGGTAGAGACTCGCTAACTATCTGTGCCAACCAACTTTTGTTATCTATATTCATTTGATTCATGTGGGGAAAAATATTTTTTTTATTTTTTAAGTAAATACAAAATCGATAACTAACTATAAGCAACCGTTCCATAATAGGAGAATAAATATGTTTGTATTTATTTTTTTTATTATTCCTTTTTGTTAGACAAGTATGACATGAGTCATTCAAGTGTCTCCAAGTAACTGACCCATCCCACACCTTGCTCCGTGACATTGCCTCTCGTACAAGAAAGGATAAAGAATTGATCAAAATAATAGAGAAACTTTAGGGAGAAAAAGAATCAATCAACCCTTAAACTCAATAATGACAAGTGTTCAAATTTTACAAACCTGAGAATTGAAAATTTAACATTAATTTTATTTCCTATTTTTTTGTGATGTAACATACTTTGATGTCCATTATAGTATCGAATGAAAAAAGCGAAGTTACCTGGTTGTCATCTAAAATTGAGACTTGAAACAAACATCACACATTTTTAGTACCCGCATGGATGCCTTGAAAAGCCTACACGAAGTATTTGCATCCTCGTATTCATGATTAAAGAACTAAATCTCTCAAGCTTGTAAAACCTTCTCATTGCATATATACTTCTCTAGCTTCTGGTCATGTGAAAATAGTGATTGTATTATTGGAATACATTCATCAACTAACCTCTGTACCTAGTCATCCCACATACTACGTGATCCTTACAACTAGGCACCATTATTTACAACAACCATAACAACCCATCTTGCACACAATCACACGACCACAACTTATCATAGCTTATATATGTATCTGTAAACATTGTGTAAAAGTGTGTGCAAAAACTTATATCTAATTCTGGAGTTCTTCATGGTACCAGAGCCGGGTTCAAATGGCAACTTCTCCGTCTCCTCCATCAGCTTCATCAACATCTACTGTTATTACAGAATCTTCTCTTCCCCCAATGCCCTCTATCAATCAAGCCAGTCATTTTGTTTCCATCAAATTAACATCATCCAATTATCTTCTCTGGATAACACAACTTCTTCCTCTCGTTACCAGCTTCGGACTTGAAGGTTTTTTAGATGGCACCACTTCATGTCCTTCTCCTCCTCATTCACCAATCTCATCTACTAGCTCCAGCACACCAACTCAAATACAAGAGTGAAAAAAGAGAGATCAACTACTCCTTAGTTGGCTCCTGTGCTCACTGTCAGAAGAGGTCTTACCAATAGCAGTTGGCCTCAAAACATCAAGAGCTCTGTGGCAGGCTTTACACCAAGCATATGGTGTCTCATCCGAAACAAGACTCTTGCAGATAAAAATGCAGCTTCAAAACCTGAAAAAAGGTGACTCAACTATTTCTCAATTCCTTCGACAAACCAAATACCTTGCCGATGAGCTAACTGCCGCTGGCCAACCTCTCTCCACCTCCAGCTATAATGCTATAATGCTATAGTTTTCAATAACCTCCACAGTGACTTTAACAATGTTGTTACATCCCTCTCATCTCGTACAACACCAATTTCTTTTCCAGAACTCCAAAGCTTCCTCTCTAGTCATGAAATTTGCATTCATCAACAACGTTCTGCTGAATTGTTCTCTCTAAGTGCAAACTACACCAAAACTCAAAAGTCTGCAACATACAATAATCCACTTGCATCTCGATACAACTCCGCACAAGGTAATCAGCAAGGACGTGGACGTGGACATGGACGTGGACGCTTCACCTCTAATCGTGGTCCATGCCCGGTGTGTGGAGTAACTGGACATTCTCCATACAACTGCTGGTATAGACACTCTACTACAATGCCTCCACAGGCACATTCGGTAGTTCAACAAACACCACAGGCTCAAACATCAACAGCTTCTCTACTTGGAACCTACAACGAATGGTATCCTGACACCGGAGCGACACACCACGTTACACCAGACATTCAAGCTCTACAGTCTGCAACAACATATTCTAGAACTGAGTATGTCCAAGTTGGCAGTGGTGAATTACTTTCCATTTCCAACACTGGTACTTCCTCTATAAGCACAGAAAATCGTTCTCTCACTCTTTCAAATGTTTTTCATGTACCTAATATTTCAAGAAAATTGCTCTCTGTATGCCAATTTACAAGAGATAACAGATGCTACTTTGAATTTCATCCTAACCATTTTCTTGTGAAGGACAACATAACTCATCAAACACTCTCATCAAACACTTCTGAGAGGCCAAATTAAAGATGGGTTGTACCATCTTCCGCCATTACAGTCTCCATCCGTGCAACTCACAAAAGTCATCACCTGGCATGCTCGCCTCGGTCATCCACATTCCAAAACTCTTCACCATATTCTACCGTCGATCACCGACTCTTGTCGTCTACCTCTCTGCTCAGCCTGCACTCAAGGAAAAGCAACAAGACATTCACTCCCATTGTCTAATAATTGTAGCACAGGATCACTTGAACTCCTATTCGCTGATGTTTGGGGTCCGGCACCTGTGCTATCTTCCAACGGTCATCGTTATTTTCTTGTAATTGTTGATGACTTCAGTCGCTTTTCTTGGATTTTCCCTATTGTCAATAAATCAGATGTTGCATATATGTTTCCTCAGTTTCATCTCTCTATTGAGCGTCAGTTTAACACCAAAATAAAAGCAATTCAGACAGACCGATGAGGGGAGTTTATAGCTTTGTCACCTTACCTAAAAAACCATGGAATTACACACCGATTAACATGTGCACACACACCCATGAACAAAATGGCACCGTGGAAAGAAAGATATGCCACATCACAAAAACAACTTTAACTCTACTTATTCATGCGTCTTTACCATTCAGATTTTGGCACTTCGCTGCAGAGACTGCCGTTCATCTCATCAACCGCTTACCTTCTACTGTTACACAATCTCAGTCACCATATTTCCTTCTCCATCATTACCAGCCTGACTACAAACATTTGCGTACTTTTGGTTGTGTTGCATACCCACTCACGCGTCCATATAACAGACATAAATTTGCACCACACTCCACGCCATGTATCTTCCTCGGGTACCCTCCTAACACTGCAGGGTATCACTGCTATGATCGTTATACAGGTCGTACGTATATTGCTAAACATGTAACATTCGATGAGAAGATTTTTTCCTTTGCCACAACCCGCAACAAAAATCCTTCCCTACACCACACATCTTCTGATTCACCTTGGCTAGTCATAAATTTACCGTCTTCTACAACATCCTCTACAAACATCAACACACCTGCCACATCATCACCATCAACCTCCTCTGTATCCTCCATCTCAAGACAATCACCAGCAGCACAACCAATATGTAAACGTCTCAGAACTAAACCACCAATCAACTACAGAGAACTAGCAGGACTTAAAGCTCTAGTTATAAACAACACAACAGATCCACCTCCCACAAATTTCTCTTCTGCTACCAAACACAATCATTGGCGTAGAGCCATGGATGAGGAGTTTAATGCTCTCGTTCAAAATGGCACATGGTGCCTGGTCCCTCGAAATTCTTCTATGAATGTTGTTGGGTGCAGGTGGTTGTTCAGGACAAAATACAAGCCCGATGGTACCATTGATCGCTACAAGGCAAGACTTGTCGCAAAAGGATTTCATCAACGCCCAGGAGTTGACTTCTCAGACACTTTCAGCCCAGTGATAAAGACAACAACAATACGAGTAGTTTTGTCTATTGCAGTTTCTCAAGGTTGGCAGCTCAGGCAACTTGACATCAACAACGCATTTCTTCATGGTGCACTTCTGAAAAAGTTTACATGATACAACCTCCAGGATTTACTGATACTACTAGACCAGATCATGCTTGTCTCCTCAAAAAATCCATATATGGCTTGAAACAGGCACCACGTACCTGGTTTAACACGCTTGCTGGTGCTCTTCGTCAGTTTGGCTTCATCAACTCAGTAGCAGACACATCACTCTTTATATTTCAGCGCCAGCACAATATTATCTATGTCTTAGTTTACGTTGACGATCTCATAATAACAGGATCATCTCCTCAAATGATAGAAGAAGTGGTCTGCCATCTTCATCAACGTTTTGCAGTACGTGATCTCGGTGATCTACACTTTTTTCTAGGAGTTGAAGTTATTAAGAACAGGAAGGGCATTTTACTGTCACAAAAGCAATATATCCGTGACATTCTCGAAAGAGCTCACATGTTAAACTGCAAACTAGCTAAATCACCTCTTGCTGTTGGCACAAAATTTCAACCATGTAATGACTTACACTGCCATGATCCTACATTATTTCGCCAAACAGTTGGGGCTTTACAATATCTCTCCATCACAAGACCAGACATAGCCTTTGCTGTCAACTCTGTGTGTCAAGTAATGCATGCACCATCTCCTGAACATTGGCAACATTGTAAGCGGATTCTACGTTATCTCAAAGTCACTGAAGATTTAGGCCTGTTAATCACCCTGTCGACTTCTCAAAAGCTCCAAGCGTTCTCTGATGCAGACTGGGCGGGCAGTATTAATGATCGAAAGTCAATTGGCGGACATGCCATCTACCTTGGTCCTAACTTAATCACATGGGCATCAAGAAAACAGAAAATAGTTTCGAGATCATCCAAAATCCGAATACAAAGCCATTGCCGATGCCACTGCTGAACTCCTTTGGCTCAAAAAACTCCTCAAAGAACTTCATCAACAAACAACCGCATCTCTGATTCTATGGTGCGATAATATAAGAGCAACTTACTTGACGGCAAATCCGATTTTCCATGCTCCTACCAAACACATAGAGATACGGTTTCACTTTGTTCGGGAAGAGGTTGCAGGTCGCAGATTAAGCGTTCAGTACATATCCTCCAAAGATCAAATAGCAGATGTCATGACAAAGCCTCTTGCCGGAGCTCGATTCAACTCACTTCGGGACAAGCTTCGACTGTATCAGAAATCCTGTCCAGCTTGAGGGGGTGTATTGGAATACATTCATCAACTAACCTCTGTACCTAGTCATCCCACATACTACGTGATCCTTACAACTAGGCACCATTATTTACAACAACCATAACAACCCATCTTGCACACAATCACACGATCACAACTTATCACAGCTTATATATGTATCTCAGCTTATATATGTATCTGTAAACATTGTGTAAAAGTGCGTGCAAAAACTTATATCTAATTCTGGAGTTCTTCATGTATAATCTAACTTGATCACTTGTTAAATGCTTAAACACATAATTAACAAATGGCATTTACATATTTCATGAATGGAAACAATTCGAATACTTCTGAAGTTCTCAATGTATTGTGGTTCCTTTCATATATGCTATGGGAAAGTGTGGTCAGGATAAGTAAGCTCTCACACAATTTCAGATCATTTCATCAGAGAATATACAAAGCATAACGCACTCAAATAATTTCTTATAGTGCCCATGAACTATAAACACTTCAAGTGCAGTACCACAAACATGAATTGGCGCTCGTGAGCTTATTCTATAGAAGGATATTTGATTTGATTCACTCAGTCTCTATGTTGGACTTCAGCAACAGCTGCCGAATCTTCCCCCTGCTGGCTGGGTTGTTCACCTTCTCTTGCAGACATGAGGCTCTGAACATGAGGTTCTCTCTGGTCATCAGCTGCTTCATTATCCCCACGAATGGCGATCTCATTGTTCGGCCTCTCAGAGCATTCTGGCTCCAAGTTGTCGGGTTGAACAACAGCGTCTTCGCAGCATGAAGCTTTGGTAGATGGAAGGAGTGACACCCGGCACAGTGGGCAGGTGGTATTGGTGGCAAGCCAGTGATCAATGCAATCCACATGAAACGTGTGCCCACAAGGAGGTATTCTTTGAAGCCGCTCATCTGATTTGTAGTCTCCTAAGCACACTGAGCATCTGGATGAAAGAAACAAAACATTAAGCATGCATAAAGGGTGACAAACTTAGAATGGTATCTAAATGAGAAAAGATTAAATGGCGTACTGATGAAGGAAAAGCTCTCAGTTATGGTACTTGAGAATAAGAAAATTACCAACGAAGAAAGTAATTGGTTCCTATATGAAAAGATAAGACATAAATCATGGGAAAACAACAAATGAAAATGAAGCAAAATGTGGATATCCAAGTTGTTCATGATCTCTACACTCAAAAAATTGTTCATGATCCCACATATTTCGTCAAATCTTTCCAGTGGGTTCCAATTAAATATCCAGACTAGAACTGATGATACTATGAAAACACTTTACATAAAAAAAAATCCATGGGGTCATATGTTGCCATGACTAAAAAATTCCTTTTCCTTAATACATACACAAGTTTTAGATTTCTATATTTTATATCATCCATAGTCCTCGTATTAAGGCCTAATGTAGGCTGCTCAAGTTTTAGTACCACCTGCTTTTATTCACATGATGGTAACACCTAAATATTTTTTTTTCAACTTTATCATCTACATCAGTATCTGTCAAACAACGGTAACCAAGAGCATGAGTACTACAGTAGAAGCATGAAGTGCTGTTTCCAAAGTAAAGCATTGAGGAGATACAAGATTTTAACTTCCCTTTTTGTCCAAGTCACTTCCCCTTTTCTTCGTGAGTATCGTTCAATTATAATATTACTAAAATATTAGGTAAGAAAGAAGCTTCTAGCCGATGCTATCTCCAGAAGATAATGAGATAATACTTTAGAACAGTAATATTTCTTCCGGGATTCATTATTCCTTTCCTTATGCATCTATAAGTTTGTATCTCCAACACCAGGATGACAACAAATCAATGAGGTTTATAAATGACATATAGAGGTGACTAAAAAAGGGGAACCAAATCCATTTTCATATTTTACAGTTAATCATAGAAATAGATCAACACAATGTGAAACTATTCAGGAGAATCATTTGCAGAAGCCAGAAAGTATTGCTTTGACAGGTGAAGACAACAGTTTGCGAAGATCTGCAAATGATGCAGCATATGCCGTTTCTCAGCCTCTTTCATATATCTAATCAAGAGAGTCAGCATCTTAATTTACTCAAAATGAAATATCTCAATAAGAAAGGACATACCAGTTCAACAAGGAATCAACATTCCTAATGTCCACTACCAGCATCATAAGAAAACATATATCCATCACAAAGATTAAACTGTAAATTTTAGGCATCAAGCAGCAAGCTTAAATGTTTAAAGTAGTGATAGCTAGAAGCAATCATTCACTCATACCAAAGAGGTCTTCGGCAAATAGTGGCAGAATCGGACTCACTCATACCCATAAAGCTAATGAAGAAGCAGATGCCTTGTCCATGGAGACTCAGAGCGCTACTATCAGATATTTGGATACTACTTTTATCGTTTGAAAATGTACTATGTCAACATATCCCTCGCCACCCAAATATGGTTGCAGATTTTTTGGCGAAACTAGGGTGCCAATCGCATAGCGATTCCTTTTGGGAGGAGGAGCCTCCTCCGGCCCTCCTTCAGTTTTTGTATCAGGACACTTATGATAATACAATTTAACTAGTCTTCCCTTTAAAAAAAAAGCAATCATTCAAGCAAATGCATCATTTGCGCTAGAATCAGGTCTGCACCTAAAAGAACTGAACAAACAGCTTCAGTGAAGCATCACTCACTGTGTCTCCCTAATCAAGAAGCTCTCCTTGAACACGACCACCGGAAGCATCTCCCTGACTTCCTTCTTCAAGCCCGTCTCCGACGTCTGAGCAAAAAAGAACAGACATTGGTCACAAAAATGTGCGAGAAGGAATCAGAAGAAAGCTGCTTCTCCTAAGCCACTTACTCTTGCGATGTCCGCCCTCATCCTCAGGGTCTGCCAGTTCGCGCGGCGCCGCCGGAGGTATAGCAGGTAGAAGAGGAAGAGCAGGACGAAGGTGAAGAAGACCGGCACCGAGAAGATGAATGCCTGGTACAGCTTCAGCTCGGCCGACGCCGCCGAGCAGTAGGCAGGCGGGTCCGGAGAGCTGCAAGACATCGCCAATGGCGGAAGGACCAAACAACACCCGATCGGAGAAAAAAAAACGCAAATGTAATCAAATTGGAGAGAGAGAGAGAGAGAGAGAGAGAAGGAAGAAGCTTTTTTAGGGTTTGGAGTGGATGGAGCTGGATCCAAGTGACAGGGACTGAAGCGTGCGTGTGGAGTGTGCTGGTGGCCGACACTTGTGATCGGTTGCGGGAAGAGGATCTATGCAGTAGAGGATTTGTATTAGATTGCGGAGGTGTGTGTTAGATTACGGTTGGAGACGTGTCGTGTGGAGAAGTGTACGAGGAAAGAGAGAGAGAGAGAGAGAGAGAGAGAGAGAGCAGTTGTAAGATTCTGTCGTAGATATACAGAAGTAAACGAATGGATTATGGCTACAAAAAAGGTAAAAAAAAAAGAAGGAAAATATCATTTAGAAATCAGAGAAAAAGACTAGATGGAACTTTAGATTTACGAAAAAAAAATGTATCTTTCATATTTTCACCTTAAACTAGCCGCCTAATAAACTTTTGAATGCAAAAGATTATCAATTAATATTGAAAGAATTTAAATTAACTAAGTTCGATTAGTACATTTGATTAATAGGGGTGCTTCTCAGAGATGATGAAGCTAACAACCCGGATTTGATCCCTGAAATCATCAATTTGATTAGAAAAATATCGTTATGCTCTTTACATCGATTTCGGATTAATCATATGCTAATAATTTTGAACATTGGAGGTCCCAAAGGAGTACCAAAAAAGATTAAGTTCTACATTGAAAAGAAAATTCATATTATATAAACAACCATATACCCTCTTGATTTACACAGAATTCAGATGAAAAGAGAGGAGGCACACTGAATACATGGTGTGTGACTAGAGATGCAAAATATGAATTGTATAGATGTGAATTGTATGCTGAAACTTGACATTGTGCAGCTGAGATTACATCAGATTCTATGCAGAAATCAAAACCCCATTGCTGAACTTTTAAATTGAAACATAAAAAAGAACTTTCAATACTTCAAAGTAACATCTTATCATTCGTTTTAAATGACGGTACACAAATCAGTGTATGGAATGTTTTGTCGAGATCTTGTGGCGGAACGAAGTGTAGATGTGTGCACACAAGATGAAGTGTATATGACCTCTTCAAGGAGGCAGTTGGTAGTGTTCTCCCTTCCATCTCTTGAGATCTACTGTCTACCAGCATAAGAAGAAGATAACTATTTCTTCAGGACAAACAGCAAGGCCTGCGTATCATAACCTTATAGAATGGTATGAGCACAATGTAGAGGACACCAAGGATGAAAGGGGCTGTGATAATCCAGCCCAGCAACTGCAGAAAAGGAGCAAACTGTGACTAATGCCATGATGATTGGATGATTAACTTCTACTGATAACTAGTAAAGAAGGTTATTACTGACCGCATGGAGTATACTGATAAAGACTTCTTTTGATGCATGCCCAGTCAATATCTTTTTCAGTGCATCTGACGTCAACGGAAACCGAGGACCACCCGTGATGAGTTCACCTAAGCGCAAGAAGGGTATCACTAAGCTGAGGGACAATAAGAAGTTATATGTGTTACAATTTTACTATGGGAAATGAAAGGATAGAAAATTTGTAACTGAGTATGAGACCCAACTTGTTTCAGTCGCATTCTCATAACATGAACTCTCGGCTTATTTCAGTGCAATTTATGCAACCACATGTCTCCTTTTCATGTTTGCCAACAGCATGTAGGTATGCCAACCAAACTTTAGTGTGCAAAATAATATTAACATGATAATGTGATTGTTCCTAAGATAAAGTTAACACATTACATAAAAGATAGTGATGGAAACAAACACTGATAGATGCCAGAAGAAACAACGATATTAGTCCATACATTAAGAGTTTCTTATTCGTAACTCAGTTTTATAAAATTAAACAATTATAAAAACTATAGTACAACTAATTAGCATGACTCCTTCAGCTCATAAGAGGAGTCTCGTCACCTCGTCGGTGCAGAATCTGACTCAATATTTGTCAAAAAACATTTATTCTGGTTAAAATTGCTCTCTCCTACATATAACCCTTCAACATTATCCAACATCGTAACCATGTTTAATACTGTTAATACCAATCTAAAGGGAACAGAGCTATCCAGACATATGGGGAAGAATTCATGAACAAAAACACTTGAATCATTTTCAAGTACAATGGCTATCCAGGTTGTAGGTTATTATTGCACAACCCAACAAGCTTAATAAAGCGCTCGTATATAGTAAATATGTACTGATGCATATAAAACGTCAGGGCTTGATGCTAAACTAGCATAAGCAACATATTATGAGTAACATGATCGGCTGGAATAAACTCAAATCTACATGCTAAATTAAACCTTGACGTTGTGCCTGTTGTCATGAGAAATTGTGCCAATCTTAAGTGAAATTTGTTTTGCCATGATTTATACATGCAAAAGGAATACGACCATTAATACTTAACATGGCTTACCCACTGAAATGACAAGAAGATAAAAGCCAGAAACAAGAGACTGATATGCAGTTCAGTACGCAAAAGAAGAGGGCAAAAGGGTAGGAGACATTGTTACCTCAACTCAATGGGAGTTGCCATAAAATTGAAAAGCATCACACTTGGAGCATGGCAATGGTTTCCAAGCAGTCCAATAGCCAAACCACAGAGAAAGACAGTGGTACCTAGTAAAGCCACAGAAAAACTTATGCAGTCAGTCCAAAATGCACTGCTTATCTTCTTATGCACTGTTCTACTCTGATCACATAGTTTAAGGAATGGACAAAGCATCCAGAAAACTACTGATGTGGCGAAAAAGCTGAGTATGAAAGGAAATTAGGAAGAATTCCAGAAACGAATTGAACTGAATTGTTATGTCCGATGCAACAACGAATTTGAGATAATACAATGCTAACATAGCATCCCATACTCCAAAAAAATGCTGAGATGGGAGGTATCGAAACCAAGTTCAGGATAGTGTGGTTGTGTTAAAGACCACAACAGTGACACCCAAACAAGAACAATTGTAACCTTACCGCATATGGGGAATATTCCCAAGGTCACTCCAAGAGCTGTAGAGAATGCCAATTGCTTTGGTTCTGTGCCCCTGCATTAAGATAAAGCGGAAAATGAATCAAATTTATACCAATTTAGCATGATGATTGAGTTGCTCCTTTCGGGTTCCATGCCCTGTATGCTATCAACCCTAAGTCGAACAAAATAAAATCCTAGCTAGAGCTCTGGTCAACGTTAGAAACGCAAAGATACCTCACGATTATAAATAACAGCATTCCTAATAAGAAGAATATCTTACAGTAATTGATGATGATAAACAGCAGCATTCTTAATAAGAAGAAGGTTTTACAGTAATTGAAGATGCTACTTACTGGTATAAGGGGAAAATTTAAAGCAAGATAAACAGATGCAGATCGAACTACAAAATCCAGGGTAAAAAAATGAGACTTTTATTACACATGATATGATTAAAAACTAGAAGATTGACCACAGCTCACATCTGAGCATAAAGAAGCAGATCACGAGCCAATAAATACTGCAATGAAATCAGAATAAAAAAGGGGGTGTACCTTCTGAGGATCAACTTCAGGGGATCAACAAGGTTCCTGTTGAGCCATCCCAGCAAACAACATTCACTGGCAGGCATTCTGCAGCAAAGATTCCAACTTTTCTTCTCTTTCTCTCTCTCTCTTCCCAACCAAATCAAATAGAAACAGGACTGAAGGAAGGAAGCGACTCCGGCGCGAATCCCAGCTTCAGACAGAGACCTCGGTGGATACGGAGCCCCAAAGATCCCACCTTTCTTGATTACAGAGGAAGCAAGAGCTGAGCTGTGAGGAGAAGAAGGTCAAGGGAGGCTCTCATGCCGTGTCCTGCGACTGTTTTGGAGACTTGGGGAAGGGAAGAGAAGCCCCGTGGTGGCGTCATGGCGTGGCTCCGCAGCTCCTAAAAGTAAGCTTCTGCCATTTGAGCACTTCTCGTCATCAATTTGGACAACCCCTCGATGGGCTACAAATGGACGACTCCTCAAGCTTTCGTAGGATTCTCCATCACAGTTTTATTTTCCTTTTATTTTTTTATTATTTAACCACCTCACATATAACTAATTCGATATTCAAATAAAAAAAAATAAATTTTAATCAAATTAAAAAATTCACAATAAATTAAAAATTTTCAAATTAATTGTGCTAATTAAATAATTTTCTTAAGGTTGATTTCTAATCTTATAAGTTATTATTGATAAAACAATTAATAAAGGATGAGAAGATGTGCGTCACTATCTGATTTTTGTCTTCCATTGGATTCCTTAAGTTGGAAGTGTCGGTTAGTAAATAAAAAATAATAATTAGAAATAAAAAAATAAATGAATTCTAGACGAGTTATTTGACATTGTTAAGAGATTGATTCTGTAAAAGAAATAATTGGTTAATAATTTAGTCCAACAATGTTTTTTGTAATTAAGAATTTTGTTAGATTTTTATAATGAAAAACTAATAGTGGATTTATATTATGAGTTAAGAATGAGTCAAGGACGTGATATATGTTATATTAAGATATGCATATATCATGATGTTAATGTTGCGCACATTCAACATCTCAAAATGAGACTCATATGTAATCAACATCTTTCATCTTTTTGGGTGACAATCAAACATTTTTTCTATGCATTGAACTTTGAAAGAGTCGAATGTTAGAGAGGCATATATATATATATATATATATATATATATATATATATATATATATATGTGTGTGTGTGTGTGTGTTAAAATGACTTCTTAAAATTATTAATTACTTTTAGTTAGTATATAAATAACAAAAAAGTTTGATATATTCATGAGATTATTATTCAAATAATGTGTGCCTATGCTAGACTTAAATGATCAATGATTGATTAAATAGATTCTTTAAAATTTTGATAATATTTTAACATCATATATGAAACAAAATAAATGAAAAACAATGCATTTAGTTTTTCTTTCAAGAATTTATCAATAACCACTAACACTAGGTCTCATGTAAATTTTATTATATGTTGAATGTAGGATCCCGAGATTATTTTGGTGATCACAAATTTGTGAGGGAACTTAGTTTTAAACTAATAAACTTATTGAGCTGATTTCTGAAACAAGATATTCAGGTTCAGAGCGTGTAGGTCGACCGAAGTTAAAGAACAGACGACCTATGCACATAGAACACGTATCAGAAGAACTCTATGTGTGCAGTGGTCGTCCTAAGCTTATGAAGTGGTCGCCAATATTGAAGGAGAATGTATGTGAAAAAGAGTCAAAGACTGAACGGTCGACCAAAGACATAAAGAGGACGACCGAAGTAAAAGTGCTTAACAAGAGAGGTCGTCCGATGAAGGAAAGTGGACGACCAAAAGTATCACACTTACAATCGAAGGATGGAGAACGGGCGGTCCAAAGAGAGATGGACGCCCAGTGAAGACTTAGTCGAAGAAGGGTCTTGACTAAGCAGAGAAAAGGACGTCCGAGGTTATAGAGCGGAAGATCGAAGATCTGATGATGAAGGCAATGGACGTCCAAAGGGCTCAGAATGGAGATAGTGGACGATCAAAATATTGCCAAGGCTGGAGTGGACGTCCGAAAGCTCTAGTGTAGAAGCAGCGGACGACCAATGGATATCAGGTGAAGACAAAGAACGACTAGGGGCTTGGTGAGAAGACAAGCGGACGTCCAGGAGTTTGTCAGAACTGATGGAGGCTGGAGATTTGACGATTGCAGGTTAAGCAGATGACCGGTGTTGTGTCAGAGGTCATCTGAAGGTTGAAGAGACAAAGCAACAGTCGACCAGGATATCTGACAGGAGAAGGAATGGACGTCCAAGGAATCTGACGCGATGTCAGTGAACGTCCGGAGAATGTCAGGAGAAGAGAGTGGACGTCCGAAGGTTTCAGTGGAAATGAGCGGACGTCCGAGACCTGTCAAAGGAAGCTTTGACGGACGCCCGAGAATCTTATTGGAAAGTGAGCGGACGACCAAAGTACTGGCAGAGAAGAGAGCGAACGTTCGAGGATCTCAGTGTGGATGAGCGGACGCCCGAAGTATCCATGAGGAGGACCAGTGGACGCCCGAAGGATTCAGAAGAAATCAGTGGGCAACCACATATGTGCCAGAGGAGTTGGCACAGGTCAAGTCGGTGGACCGAAAGTGTCGCGGGCGACCGAAGGATCTTGACGAATCTTCAACGCCAGAAGTGGACGTCCGAGTGATTAAGGTGCAATTAGCGGGCGACCAGAGCAGTTGAAGAAGAAGGATGACATTATGTCAAGCAGGTCGCCTACGCGGACGACCGAGGAAGCTTGACGGATGTCTTCAACTCTAGGAGTGGACGTTCGGGTGGATTGAGATGCAATTAGTGAACGACCAGAGCAGTTAAAGACGGTGGAACAAGATCAAGATCGATCAGCCACAGGTGGTGGCGGACGATCGAAGGAGCTTGACAGATGGCTTCACTCGAGATTGGATGACCGAGGTGATTGAGGTGCAATAAGCGGGCGACCAGAGATGAGTGGAAGCTGGGACAAGTCAAGATCGGTCGGCCACAGGTGATGGCGGACGACCGAAGGAGCTTGACAGATGGCTTCACTTGAGAGTGGACGTCCAAGAAGCTGAAGTGCAGTCAGTGGACAACCATAGATGAGTGAAAGCTGGAGGAGGTCAAGATCGATCAACCGAAAATGAAGCGCGGGCGATCGAAGGAGCTTGACCGCACTCTTCAACTAGAGAGTGAGCGTCCAGGAAGCTGAAGTGGAATCAGCGGACAACCAGAGATCAGTTGAAGAGAAGTACTCACGTCAAGATCGGACGACCAAAGGATTGACAGACAACCGAAGGAGCTTGACTGAGGGACAAAGGCTTCAACACTTGAAACTACAGACGTCCGAGGGTGAGCGATGGACGTCCGAAGCACCAAGCGGCAGTTCAAGTGGATACTTCACCAGAGCAGCGGTCGACTGAGGCAGGAGCAGTGGACGACCGAGGAGTAGGTGAAGGTATTATACTTGCATTAACAACTAGTTTTCTGAGTGAGAATTAGGTCGTTAGTGCTGAGTATATATTGTAATCCCAAGAGTTTTGGGAAATAACTTTGGCAAGATATTCAGTGAGAGCATTGAGCCCCTTCTGCGATTCGAGTGAAGAATTCAGAATAGAAGAGATTGAGAGTTCTTAAGTGAATTGTAAGAGGTTGTCTCCTTGTCCTCTAGAACAGAAAGGAGAAGTTGTCAGGGAGCATTCGCCCTTGAAGAAGAAGTTAGTGATCTCCGGAGATCTTATGTGCGAGAAGACCGGAGCGGGGATGTAGGCCTGGAGTTTGGTCGAACCTCGTTTTCTCCTCCTCTACTGCTTGTGTATATTTACATTTATATGCTCCCGCTAAGTAGACTAATCTAACATAGCAAAAGTAGTAAAAAATTTACACATCAATTCACCCCCTCTTGATGTCATCCTGATCTTACATTATATTTTTGAATCATTTTTTGTAATTAAAAAATAAGATAAATTAAAAAGTTATATGATTCATCACTCGATTTAGGTACCAATAGATCTAGAGTTCAGTTTTCATTAAATTTATATATTTATGTAGTCTTTCCTTTTCTTATATGCATAGACCTCTATCAATGTTGTGTTTGGAAAAAAATGTTCAGAATAGAATTCAGTAGTTTAACTTGATCAGCTATATAAGTTATTTAGTAAAATAAATTTAACAATAAAAAAAATTAGTAATTAATTAAAAGTTTTAACAGTATGATTTAATGAACATTTAGAGTATAAAAGGTAAATGTTAGCCTTTTTCCAAATTTATCCTTTCTTCTTCAACATACCTTATATGAAATTTTAACTATAAATGCACTTAGATAATTGTTATCATATAATAATTATCTATTTTACTTTCAAGATAAAAGTTAATGATTGTGAAATTGTATTTACTTATCTTGTTAGTTTCTTATAATTTGAACAATTATTTATATTTCTATACAGAATCTTTACAAAGTAAAGCGGATAGTGTGAATATAATTCTTTTAAAATAATAAAACTAAAATTATATACATATATATACCTAATCTTCGAGGCAAAAAAAATTAAAAAATATTGTGACATAACAATAAAAAGATATCAAAATCTACATAATATTCGAAATTGAATTTCCATTTAAGATGAATTTACTTTTCGATAAGATGATGAATTTATTCGACTACTAAATTTATCAAATATTTATTTATTAATTTCTTAATTGAACCGAGGACACTAACATAGCCACAGGCAATCTTAACTCAGTTGAAGCTTTCCATCACGCTGCACAGCAAACTCTCCACGAACGCCGACGGCGAAGCCTCTCAATGCTCGCGAGGCCTCGGCGAGGCCATCGGAAACAATGGCAGCAAGTCCGGCTCGGCAATCCTCGTCCTCGACCGCGGCGATGGGTGCAAGTAGAACCTCCTCTCCTTGATGGCCCTCTCCTCCTCTTCCTCGTTCAGCTCGGCGCCAGCACCGCTGCTTCCTCTGATCAGACGGTCGCACGTTAAGTTGAGGGTGGCGAAGTGAGCAGAAGGCGACATGACGAGGGGGCTCATGGCGGGGGACAGGAAGCCGGATGGAGTGGCCGGCAGCGACTGTGACCCAGCTGGCTTGACGATGGCGAGCTTGGGCCGGAAGGCCTGCCGGCGTTCGTGCAGCCGTTTGGCCCCGGAGAGTTTGGCCGAGCTGGAAGAGGCGAACGCTTCGTTCGGCGGCGGCAGGGGGAGAGAGGGGGGAGGGTGAGGGATGTGGTCGTCAGTCCCGGCCCCGGCGACGGCGCGAGGGCCGGTGAGGCGCTGGACGAGCTCCTTGAAGGTGGCGGCATCGGCGTGGACGAAGGTGGTGGAAGGGCTGGGAGAGCATTGTGCGGCTGCGCTGCCGGGCGCTCCTGATCTCATGTCCATTGGCCAAACGTACGTTTGTTGCGTGAAGCAATGGAGTGTGAAGAGTGTCTGCATGGGGAGAAGAATTAATGCAAGAAACAGACGTAAGATGGAGATCATTACTAATTATATAAGCTGGATATGGAATTGCATGCCATTTTTGCATCATTAATAAATTAGTTTCCATAATTTATAAGGCGGCAGAAAAAAATGTATAACCCACACACAAGTTTGAGTACTTAATGATTAAAAAATTAATTTACCCACTAAATAGTAAAATACATAAAATTAATATTTTTAAGTTAAAGTGCGCTATATATTTATTTTTCAAGTTCGAATAAGCTCATTTCTCAAATTATGAACCAAAATGTCTGACTTTATATATTATTTTGTTTTTAAATTTATATAGTTTTCACATTAACCTTATGTGTCACCCTTGTAATAAGAAAAAAAAGAATGTTAATTATATTTTTTTTGTCCACTTATTCAATCAATAACATTTTGTTGTCTAGAAGCTAAGCAAAGTATTTTAAGGCCGCCACTCTTGTCATATATATAATTCAATATCCTCTCTTATTAGGTTTCATAGTCCATCATCGCACTCCATATGCTTTCATAATTAATGATGCACAGACGCCAAAAGCATATGAGCATATTATCATTTTGTGCCTAACTGGAGCTTATTGTGGGACATTGGAATATTATAGTATGTATCTTTATTAGATTTTTTTAATAATTAACTACTTCACAATTTAGTTCCAAATCAAACTCTACTAGAAAATTGTATGGATAGCTGCCATGATCGCCTCAAATTTCACTAATTAAGCTCTTATATTTACCTAAACATATATACTTCGTTAATATTCAAACTGAGCACATTGCACAATAAAGAAATAATTGAAACTTATGCATGTCTAGGGAAATCTAATAAGGCATACATATGTACCTGCACCTGGGCAGCCACTGGAATCTCCAATTGAAGCTTAACTATTTCCCTTGCAACTTCCTTTATAATACTATTCCTTGTACTTCAAATTAATCCAGGCTTGTCAGACTTCTTCCTGCGTTTACAAGAACACATATACACAGGTAAGACATATGTCAACTTCTCACCAAAGAAAAAACATAGCAAACTGTTGCATGTTGCAATCAGCTACTAGCTATATCCAGTAACAGTGCCCACAACTTGTGCAAACGCCTCCATCGATCTAACTGCATGCAGTAATGGAAGATATATATGAGAAAAGAGAGTGGCCCTAGCAAAAATAGTTTCCTATGTGACTCTCGGCCAGCCATGCATCAATATCAACGAGCTGTTAAACTGCTATTCAGAAGGCGTTCAAAAAATGCAGGCCTTGGATTTCGACTTCAGAAGGAAACGTTTTCTAAACCTTTTTTTTTAGGTTGCAAGAAACTTCAGATTTGTCTGTTAAAGTAAGATGAACTCCAAGAGGCGTTTCATTTCTGCACACATTTCCACATAGATGCATGCATTGTAAAACCTTCTTTGACTGAGTGTTTCCCTTTTCGATCCGGTTGGAGGGTCTTCCAAGTAAAGAAAAGCACAAGAAACTAGTCATCGTTGGAATGAGCTACCAAAAAAATTAATAGATGAAGGCTCGCTTGTGCATGAGTTATTTTTTCTTTTCTGGATAAGATGCATGAATTAAGTTTGTTCACAGTAAAATTAAGTTCATGATAATCACCTAATTAAGATCTTGTTATCAATTATGGTTTTAGTGGTTCTTTACAAACTTGCCTTGGCCAAGAAAAAAAAAAGGAAGGAATTAATTAAGCATAAGAAAAGTACTAGAAAATTTAGTTAGCAAAAGGTTGATGATGCATGCAACGTTTATTAATCTGCTTAATTCCTAACCAAAAAAAGGACATCTACAGATCGTGTTCCCTTGAAGCTTTTAAGCAAGACCACAAACCTATTTAGAAGAGAAAAAGAATAAGAATTAGCACTGCAATATGTTCCTATCATCACAAACTTGGAGACAATTAAGCTCTCCTGCAAGCTTTCATATCTTCTGCCGTTTCAAGTGAACCATTACATGAACTCCACATCAACGCCAAAAAAATTAGCAGGTCGACTCATGAAAAGCCTGGTGAGAAGAACAAGAGCTTACCAGCAGATGATCGACAAATCCTGATCAAGAGGGAACCAAACAGAGTCCCTGGCCTGTGAAATGATCTCCAACTGCATGCATGCATGCATGCATGAATGCACCAGCTATTCGATTAACGATCAGGTGATGCAGATGAAGAACATGCACGCATGTACCAATCGATCTGCAGGGAATCTATACAATATGTTAATGGAGGAAAGAAGAAGAAGGAAGGGAAGGGGAGGAAGAATTACGTAGGGAGGAAGCAGCGTGCAAAGGGGGGGTTTTCTTTGCGTCGAAGTGTACATGTTTGCTCCAGATAACAAACATATATATCTGCATAAATTTAGTTAATTAATCGGGCGACCGAGTCAAAGATTGATGGAGAGGGCACTTAAAAGGCAGCGCCAACGAGGTGGCGAAAAGATTGCGCAGCTGGATCTTCTTCTTCTTCTCTTCTTCTTTGAGTCAAAACAGATTCCAGAATGCAAAATTAATAAGTCAAAACTGTTTTGTTTTAATTAACGCTGTCCTAAATATATGCGATCTATAAAGAGTTGGACTAAACAAAAAGATCTTGGGTGTAGTGGTTAATTTTTTTTAGTTGTCATTTGGAAGATTCAGATCAAATCTAGCATGTTGTTTAATATTCCTTTGAGAGAATATTATTGTGTTTATTTTATGGTTTTGTTTTTTTTATTATAATGTAATAATAATTTTTAAAAAAACATTTATTTCATGGAGAGACTACATGGTGTGTAGTAAAAAATTTGATTTTTTTTTGGATAAACTTGTTTCAATTTAGATTCTTTGATAAAAGTAGTCATAATATTATTTTAGTTTTAAAATGTTCAAGTATTAGATCGTGTTTGCCTAACCTAGTTCAAAACATGTTTCAAAAGAGATAAAAAATAGAGATTTTTGTTTGTTTGAATAGTAAAATATATATTTAAAATAATAGATTAATTGTATATGTGAAGATAATATGAAAGAGGGAAACTCTAATTTTTTCTAGGAATTGTTTTTTACAAGATCAAATTAAACATTGTAATTGATATAATACTAATTTTATCCAAATTTTGATGGTAAAAAACATGAAAACAAAAAAACTATTATTAAATAGATACAACTTTACATGATAAACATTCCTTATAATTATAAAGATTAAATTAATTTCCTTCTAAATATTTAAAAAATTGAAGACAATTTTCTTTATGGATAAATTAAAGGAATAAAGGAATATATGGTGTATTATGAAATTCAAGTTCTAAAATGAAAACGAAAAATTCATTCAAACTGTCACTACAAGAAAATAGCAAATTTGCTACAGAAATTTCTAACGTACGAATATCCCTCAGAATTTGAAACGGAATTTTTTGACAAAAAAAACATTTCACACAAATTCAGATCTTGGGTAGAGTGGTTAGTTTTTTTAGTTGTCATTTGGGAGATTCAGATCAAATATAGCATTTTGTTTAATATTCTTTTGAGAGAATATTATTGGGTTTGTTTTATGGTTTTGTTTTTTTATTAATAATGTAATAATAATTCTTAAAAAAAACCTTTATTTCATGGAGAGACTACATGGTGTGTAGTAAAAGATTTGTTTTTTTTTTTGGATAAACTTGTTTCAATTTAGATTCTTTAATGAAAGTAGTCATAATCTTATTTTAGTTTTAAAATGTTCAAGTGTTAGATTGTGTTTGCCTAACCTAGTTCAAAACATGTTTCAAAAGAAATAAAAAATGGAGATTTTTGTTTGTTTGTATAGTAAAATATATATTTAAAATATAGATTAATTGTATATGTGAAGATAAAGTGAAATCGGGAAACTCTAGTTTTTCTAGGATTCGTTTTTTACAAGATCAAATTAAGCATTGTAATTGATATAATATTAATTTTATCCAAATTTTGATGGTAAAAAACATGCAAACAAAAAACTATTATTAAATAGATACAACTTTACATGATAAACATTCCTCACAATTATAAAGATTAAATTGATTTCCTTCTAAATATTTACAAAATTGAAGACAATTTTCTTTATGGATAAATTAAAGGAATATATGGTGTATTATGAAATTCAAGTTCTAAAATGAAAACGAAAAATTCATTCAAACTGTTATTACAAGAAAATAACATATTTGCTACAAAAATTTAGTTAATTAAGCTGGCGACCGAGTCAAAGATTGATGGAGAGGGCACTTAAAAGGCAGCGCCAACGAGGCGGCGAAAAGATTGCGCAGCTGGATCTTCTTCTTCTTCTTCTCTTCTTCTTGGAGTCAAAACAGATTCCAGAATGCAAAATTAATAAGTCAAAGTTGTTTTGTTTTAATTAACACTGCCCCAAAAATATGCTGATAGATCTATAAAGAGTTGGACTAAACAAAAAGATCTTGGGTGTAGAGTGGTTAGTTTATTTTAGTTGTCATTTGGGACATTCAGATCAAATCTAGCATTTTGTTTAATTCATCTGGGAGAATAGTGTTGGGTTTGTCTTATGTTTTTGTTTTTATTATAAAACATTATAATTCTTAAAACGTTTATTTAATGGGGATATTATATGATGTGTAGTAAAAGATTTGTTTTTTATAAACTTTTTCAATTTATATCCTTAATGAAAGTAGTCATAATCTTATTTTAATTTTAAAATTTTCAAGTATTAGATCGTGTTTGCCTAACCTAGTTCATAACATGTTTCAAAAGAAATAAAAAATGGAGATTTTTGTTTGTTTGTATATAAAAATATATATTTAAAATATAGATTAATTGTATATGTGAAGATAAAGTGAAATTGGCGACCGAGTCAAAGATTGATGGAGAGGGCACTTAAAAGGCAGCGCCAACGAGGCGGCGAAAAGATTGCGCAGCTGGATCTTCTTCTTCTTCTTCTCTTCTTCTTGGAGTCAAAACAGATTCCAGAATGCAAAATTAATAAGTCAAAGTTGTTTTGTTTTAATTAACACTGCCCCAAAAATATGCTGATAGATCTATAAAGAGTTGGACTAAACAAAAAGATCTTGGGTGTAGAGTGGTTAGTTTATTTTAGTTGTCATTTGGGACATTCAGATCAAATCTAGCATTTTGTTTAATTCATCTGGGAGAATAGTGTTGGGTTTGTCTTATGTTTTTGTTTTTATTATAAAACATTATAATTCTTAAAACGTTTATTTAATGGGGATATTATATGATGTGTAGTAAAAGATTTGTTTTTTATAAACTTTTTCAATTTATATCCTTAATGAAAGTAGTCATAATCTTATTTTAATTTTAAAATTTTCAAGTATTAGATCGTGTTTGCCTAACCTAGTTCATAACATGTTTCAAAAGAAATAAAAAATGGAGATTTTTGTTTGTTTGTATATAAAAATATATATTTAAAATATAGATTAATTGTATATGTGAAGATAATATGAAATAGGGAAACTCTAGTTTTTCTAGAAATTGTTTTTTTACAAGATCAAATTAAACATTGTAATTGATATAATACTAATTTTATCCAAATTTTGATGGTAAAAAACATGAAACAAAAAACTATTATTAAATAGATACAACTTTACATGATAAACATTCCTCATAATTATAAAGATTAAATTGATTTCCTTCAAAATATTTACAATTGAAGACAATTTTCTTTATGGAAAAATTAAAGGAATATATTGTGTATTATGAAATTCAAGTTCTAAAATGAAAACGAAAAATTCATTCAAACTGTTATTACAAGAAAATAACATATTTGCTACAAAAATTTAGTTAATTAAGCTGGCGACCGAGTCAAAGATTGATGGAGAGGGCACTTAAAAGGCAGCGCCAACGAGGCGGCGAAAAGATTGCGCAGCTGGATCTTCTTCTTCTTCTTCTCTTCTTCTTGGAGTCAAAACAGATTCCAGAATGCAAAATTAATAAGTCAAAGTTGTTTTGTTTTAATTAACACTGCCCCAAAAATATGCTGATAGATCTATAAAGAGTTGGACTAAACAAAAAGATCTTGGGTGTAGAGTGGTTAGTTTATTTTAGTTGTCATTTGGGACATTCAGATCAAATCTAGCATTTTGTTTAATTCATCTGGGAGAATAGTGTTGGGTTTGTCTTATGTTTTTGTTTTTATTATAAAACATTATAATTCTTAAAACGTTTATTTAATGGGGATATTATATGATGTGTAGTAAAAGATTTGTTTTTTATAAACTTTTTCAATTTATATCCTTAATGAAAGTAGTCATAATCTTATTTTAATTTTAAAATTTTCAAGTATTAGATCGTGTTTGCCTAACCTAGTTCATAACATGTTTCAAAAGAAATAAAAAATGGAGATTTTTGTTTGTTTGTATATAAAAATATATATTTAAAATATAGATTAATTGTATATGTGAAGATAATATGAAATAGGGAAACTCTAGTTTTTCTAGAAATTGTTTTTTTACAAGATCAAATTAAACATTGTAATTGATATAATACTAATTTTATCCAAATTTTGATGGTAAAAAACATGAAACAAAAAACTATTATTAAATAGATACAACTTTACATGATAAACATTCCTCATAATTATAAAGATTAAATTGATTTCCTTCAAAATATTTACAATTGAAGACAATTTTCTTTATGGAAAAATTAAAGGAATATATTGTGTATTATGAAATTCAAGTTCTAAAATGAAAACGAAAAATTCATTCAAACGGCCACTACAAGAAAATAGCGAATTTGCTACAAAAATTTCTGACGTACGAATATCCCTCACAATTTGAAATGGAATTTTTTGACAAAAAAAACATTCCACGCAAATTCAGATCTTGGGTAGAGTGGTTAGTTTTTTTAGTTGTCATTTGGGAGATTCAGATCAAATCTAATATGTTGTTTAATATTCCTTTGAGAGAATATTATTGTGTTTGTTTTATTGTTTTTTTTATTATAATGTAATAATAATTCTTAAAAAAACTTTTATTTAATGGAGAGACTACATGGTGTGTAGTAAAAGATTTGTTTTTTTTGTTTGGATAAACTTGTTTCAATTTAGATTCTTTAATGAAAGTAGTCATAATCTTATTTTAGTTTTAAAATTTTCAAGTATTAAATCGTGTTTGCCTAACCTAGTTCAAAACATGTTTCAAAAGAAATAAAAATGGAGATTTTTGTTTGTTTGTATAGTAAAATATATATTTAAAATATAGATTAATTGTATATGTGAAGATAAAGTGAAATAGGGAAACTCTAGTTTTTCTAGGAATCATTTTTTACAAGATTAAATTAAGCATTGTAATTGATATAATACTAAATTTATCCAAATTTTGATGGTAAAAAACATGCAAACCAAAAGCTATTATTAAATAAATACAACTTTACATGATAAACATTCCTCACAATTATAAAGATTAAATTGATTTCCTTATAAATATTTACAAAATTGAAAATAATTTTCTTTATGGATAAATTAAAGGAATAAAGGAATATATGGTGTATTATGAAATTCAAGTTCTAAAATGGAAACGAAAAAGTCATTCCAACTGTCACTACAAGAAAATAGCAAATTTGCTACAGAAATCTTTTATTAACGAATATCCCTCACAATTTGAAATGAAAATTTCCGACAAAAAAATATCCCACGCAAATTCTGATGGAGTGTTAATCCGTAAAAAATTCTGATGGATTTCTTAGTCGTCAAAAATTCTGAAGGACTAGATCCGTCAAAAATTTTGACGGTCCTACGAACCGTTAGAAATTCTGACAGAAAGAGGTCCGTCAGAGTTTTTGATGAGTTTTGTGTCTGTCAGAATTTCTGATGGGTCTTGTCCCGTTAGAGATTTTGTCGGGTTATGCCCGTTAAAATTTATGATGGACTCAAAATCCGTAAGAAATTTTGACGAATTCTCAATCCGTCAGAAAACTCTATACCCATGTGACCACGTTCCGTGCACCCGTGATTCCACATGATATTCTGAAATGAGAATTTTTTATTTTGGGAGTGATATTTTCGCTCTAAATTTCGTCACAAATACCACTATAAATACTTCTCCCTCTCAACCACTTAGACAAAAAAAATGGGTGTGTCTACTGCTTCTCTCTCACATGTTTCCTCTCTCGGACATTTTTCACTCCGCTGAAAAAGGTAATTAATTTATTCTTTTTTGTCGCGCAAGGACATTTTTACTTCGCTGAAAAAGGTAATATTTATTCTTTTTTGTTGCGTAGGGTCGCCGGACCCTGCACGGCTTGCACCCACGCAGGGGTCGTCGGACCCCTGCGCTATCTTGCCTGACCCCGGGAACAATGAAGTTATATGGAAAGCATTTAACACTCGGAGTTCGAAAAGATTATCATCTCTGTTATGTGAAGCACACACATCATAAATTAGGCCTAATTCGATTGGCGAGAATGTTTGAATCGACTTACTTTCTAAATGGTTCATTGAAGACTACAAAAATAAATGTGAAAAAGCGAAGGCTAATCGCGCATCTGATCAAGGCACTTGTCTATATTCGGGTGGTTATATTTCTAGGGTACCACCACTGAAAGAATGGCATGTTAAAATATTTTAATATGTTATGTTAAAATTTTTATTTAAAATTAATTATTGATAAAATTTCTTTCAAGAATTGGAGATCGGTGAAAAACTGACATAAGATGAAGTTTTTTTGAGAACTCATCATAGAAAAGATAAGAATTAAGTTTGAGAATTTGTAAAGACAACATATGCAAGATATTATTTAATTTAATATTTGATTCAATATTTTATTTTAGCTAATATTTTATTTATAATTATATTTCAGGAATGATTTAAAGCGAAATAAGGGAGCATATCACTCATGCCAATTCTTAACAGCATCCACCTTTTGCATATCAGGCTCTACTCCTGCCTGAGAAACTACATGTCCCAAATATTCAATACGTCTCTGAGCAAAACAACATTTACTTTGCTTGAGATAGAAAGTATTATCATGTAGACACTGCAAGGCTATTGTAATATGTTCCAAATGGGACTTCTGATCTGGACTGTAGATTAGGATATCATAAAAAAAACTATGATAAACTTCCTCAAATATGGAGCAAATAATCTATTCATGATAGCTTGAAAAGAAGATGGGACATTAGTAAGCCCAAATGGCATAACTAAGAACTCATAGTGACGTTCATGAGTTCTAAAAGCAATTTTAGCCACATCCATAGGCGCCAGCCATCCTTATTTGATGATATCCTGCTCGTAGGTCCAATTTAGAAAAGAATGTAGCTCCATGTAGTTCATCCAGCAATTCATCTATAGTAGGAATAGGAAACCTATCCCTGATAGTAATACACTTCAAGGCTCTATAATCCACACAAAATCTTCAAAATACATCCTTTTTCTTAACTAACAGCACAGGAGAAGAAAAAGGACTAGAGCTGTGTTGAATAACCCCTTGGTGCAACATCTCTTTGACTAATTTCTCGATTTCTGACTTTTGAAAATGAGGGTACCTGTAGGGTTTGACATTCACTGGATTTTTCCCTGGTAATAGATGAATATAATGTTGCACATCCCTATAGGGTGGTAAAGAATTGGGAGTCTCAAAAACATCACTGAATTTAGACAATATCTCAGTTAAGCCCGGAATAGAAATAGTGTCCCCAACAGTGTCAGTATCATGGTGAACTGATAATTGAAAACAAGTCATCACATCATTAAGATTTATCAATCTCTTGAGTTGATGATGTGTGACTGTTGTTGGCTCCAACCTGGTAATACTAGTAAGTAACACTTTTTGATTTTGCCATTCAAAGATCATAGATAATTTACTATAGTCCATGGTAATAGGACCTAATTTCTGAAGCCATTGTACCCCAAGTACAAGATCAGCCCCTTCAATAGGTAGCACATAAAAATCATCAACAAATGTCAGCCCCTGATTTGAAATTCCGCTTGTGAGCAAGGACCTCCACACTTGAGTTTCTCCCTATTACCAATCATGATATTGAAATGGTTAGAAGGAAAAATAGTCAAGCCCAACCTATCAACAGAAGTTTCCCTCACAAAATTGTGAGTTGAGCCACTATCTACCAATATAGTGATAGTAGTATCATAAATGGTGCCCAACAACCTCAAGGTTTGAGGCATTACTACCCCTGAAAGAGCATGCAAACTGATTTCCAAAGAATCTGCAGGAATATCTGTATGCAATAAGTCTTCTGATTCTTGAATAGTATTATCTTCTATTGCTAATAAAAGCAGAAACTTAGGCTTGCACTTGTGACCCTTGTGAAATTTCTCATCACAATTATAACACAACCCATTCTCTCTTCTAGCTAACATTTTAGAAGCAGAAAGTCTCTTAACAGGCAATGCAGCAGCCTCATTAGGAGCCTTAGGAATAATAGCAATAGAACCACCTTGATTTGTTTGACCCAATTGAGATATAGAAATTGGTAGTGGTTTAGAGATTGAAGGAGAAGAAGAAGTTGATGGCCGAAAAGAAACTTGTTTATAAGCCCCAGCAACATCCAAAAACTTTTCCTCTTGTAACTTAGCAAGACTAATAGCATGCATCATTGACTTAGGTTGAAAAGCCAACACTTCCCTTCGTATCTGTGGTTTCAGTCCAGATATGAAACATGAAAGCAAAAAAGATTCAGATAAGCCAACAACTCTATTAGAAAGTGACTCAAATTGTGACTGATACTCCAAAACAGAACCATATTGTGTCAATTTAGATAGTGCTCCTTGGTTATCTTCAAATTCAGAGGGTCCAAATCTAATTTCCAGTGCTTTTAGAAACTGAGACCAAGAATGAATATGTTTATTCTTATGCATCTACCTATACCATTGCAATGCAGACCCCTCAAAGGCAAAAGATACAACAGTGATTCTATTCTCATATGAAATGTTATAAAAATCCAAGAATTGTTCAGCCTTAAAGATCCATCCAAATGGATCATCTCCAAAAAAATTAGGAATCTCTAATTGACATTTTTCAAGATTGTAGATAATTCAAATGAATTGTCATGCACACCAGTAGGAAGAACAAAATTGGTAGAAGTAGTTTCGAGAGCATTAGAAGCACTAGGCACAGTTTGAGAATCCATCCGTGAAGCCAAAGTATCATATTTCTTGGTCAACGAATTCAAAATGTCATTGAAAGAAGTAAATTGTTGTTCCATCAGTATTTGAAGCTTACCCACTGCATCATCAACTCTTGACCATCTTGTGCCTTCTGCCATTGAAACAGATCAGAAGAAGAAACAAGAACAAGAGCACACCAAAGTCAACTAGAGAACTTTGGAGGGAACACGTGTCACGAACAAAAAATGTTTTTATGATTTAGATTCATCTATCACTTATGTTGACTTAGAATCAACACGTAAATATGTGTCGAGCTATTCAAGTGAAGAGATACAACGACGTGTTGATGAACGACTTAAGCAAATGAAACAACAGATGCAAGAACGAATGGAAAATGAAAGGCAGTTGGAACAAATCCGACGTGGGCAAAGAAGAGAAATGATCAAATAGATGATGAAAGGACAAGCTACTAAAGATACCGATGAGGATAATAATATATAAATTAAATAGTTAGAACGAAATATATAGTATATTTTAATTATTATTAAAAAAATTTGTAGATTATTATTTTTATTTTTTATAATTTTTTGATGAAAATCAATTCCGTCAGAAATTTTAACGGGTCTAAAGCCCGTCAGAAATTCTAACTGGGCTTTCGACCCGTCAGAAATTCTGACAGGTCATGGCCTATCAAAATTTCTGACAGGCTCAAGACCCATCATAAATTCTGATGGAAAACGAGCTCGTCAGAAATTCTAAAGATATTTTTCTCATAATTTCTGAAGGAAGATTTATTCGTCAGAAATTCGTTTGTAACGAGCGTTTTTCTGACTTTCGTAATCCGTCAGAAATTCTATTAGAAAGAGAGTTTGTGACCTTTATTTCAATAATTTCATCACAAATTCAGTTAGAAATGGACAATTTCCTTGTAGTGTGTGAACATGATATCATAACACACTTTTTCTAGAAAAAAGTTGACAAATATGAGGCAATGACGTGGCAGGGCCCCCTGAAAAGATATCTTTCTTGTGTGAAATTTATGAAAGGGACCGTATTTATGATTAATTTAGATATATTCTATTTAAGGATGATATAAGTCTCTTATTTTATGAATTGTTCGATCTCAAATTTGCAATAAAAAAAAACAAAGTACTTAAAATTTAAATTTTGTATTTATTTGTTTCAACTACAGATTTCAAATCTAACTATTTCAAAGTTGAAAAATACAATGTATCTTGTTTAATACAACTTCATTAAATTCAAAACGTCAAACTAAATATTAAGACTGGTTTGTGGATCAAATTAAATATGATAAAATGTTAATTCAGTATTACGCATCAAACATGGTTGAGAGTTTCGATTTCCATCATTAAGATTATATATATTTTTATTATATTTATTTATAATAAATCCTCTTTTTCACACTCCATCATTAAGATTGTATTTTCATTATATTTATTTATAATAAATCCTCTTTTCACACTAAATCATTAAGATTGTATGCATTTTCATTATAGTTGTTTTGTAATAAATCCTCTTTTCTTTTTCACACTAAAAGGAAAACTTTCCCGATAAATAATAAGGAAAATTGTAATGAAACTTAGGGAAGTCATTCTCCAAAAAAATGTTTGTTTCACCGAAAATAAGTTGTTGGGGAGAAGGGAAAATATTTTCAACTGACCGAGAATTTTTTGTTGCCAAATAAAGTAAATCTAAAAACGTTTTCTCAAAAAATATTTTCATCAGAATCAAACAAACGGTAAAGTAATAAAAAAAGAACTCATAGATTAAATAATCTTGAATTCGTTTAGATTATTTTCTTTACATTTCTTTATTTCTAACTTATTACTTTCAAATTAAAAAAAAAAGAAGGAGTTTCATGCACAAGAAAATCTTTCGGACGACATTTTCTAAATCTTTCAGAGCCATTTTCGTGTGATATGCAGATGCCATGATTGCTAACTTGGCCATTGCAATTATTATTGAATATAAGCTAACGAGAAATCATGGAAGAGAATAAGTGGGACAGTGTACATAGAAAACAAACCTTGACAAGTAATCTTTGATTCATCAATAATTAGCATATGTATATTTTATTTTCCTTTTTTTTGTTACAAAGAAGGGAGAAGCTTTCTATTAATAATAAGCTTTTATTCAGAAAAGAAAAAGAACGTAAAGTTTGATATGTGGAGCAATTATTTATTTACGTCTATGATCCAAACTATGTACTCTTATTTCAGTTTGAAAGCATTTGTTCAATAAACCAGTAGAAGAACCAAATCCACAGCTATATATATCAAGACTCCAAAAAGAACGATTGTTAAACTTGAAGGCAAGGTCTAGCCAACATTGGTCATTTATCGCATTCGCTATTTCTGAAATGAGCACTTGGAGAACAAGTAAAATTTTGAATTATGTATACAATGGAAGAATGCATTTTCCGTATCTATGAAAAAGGAACATTTAATCAGCCCAATGATATCCTATAAAGAAAGAGTAACAAGACAATTGAGTTGGCTATATGCTACAATTGATCTGAATGTCAATATATCCTATAAAACAAGTAAATCCCGCATGCCAGAACCTGTTTAATCCAATGACATACTACTATGGAAGCCTTCCTGAAGACATTCTGTTCTAATGTCCTGCATCAAGTCCTGAAGAAGAGTTGGGTTACTAGTGATGACCGCATCAACACCCTCGGAAAGTACTTTCTTCATAGATTCAACATCATCCACAGTCCACGCATAAACTTTCTTGTCGTTCCTGTAGTCACAAAAACCAAGTCAATATAGTTTTTATGCTACGAAGAATTGATCTTATAGGTGACTACCACCATGTCAGACAAATTTGATATGCTGTGAAGAATTAAGTTTCTAGGTGATTTTGCCACAATGTTCAGCCTATTCTTATTTAGATCTCAGATCATCAATAATGGGGGTCGCTGATTATACAGCACATCATTTGAGCTGTAAATTACATCACGTATCATCTCCGTTGGATTAAAATCTTGCAGCTAAAAAAAATCCGCTTGGATAGGCACTCATTCTACGCAATGATGGGATGAACTTTCTGATCAGTGAGAGGACCATGGATCTTGCCTTTTTGTTGGGTGAAGACACAACCGTGTCCAAGGGAGAAGGGCCACTGCCATCGTCCATGGAAGGTGACCATAACATAAGGAATGGAAAAGAAGAAAAGAGTTTAAGCAATTGCGGGTATCAGACTCAAGAGTGGGAGGAGGAATCAGTGTTTGGCACATCCAATACAAATGAAAGACACAAAGCCATGGAGTCAAATGTGAATTCAATTATCAAAGCATTTAGAAGAATGAATAAGATTAATTGGAGGTAGGCTCATCCAACATAAAACTAGAATCCGATGTAAATTCAGATGCTTTGCATAATGGAAAATTTCCGAAGTGGTCACCCAACTTAACCTTTTTTACTAATACGGTTACTAAAGTTTGTTTTATAACTACACAGTCATCCAACTTATTAAAATCTTTTAGATGCTGTCAAATTGATTGTCTATTGTCAGTTATCTGGTTAGGGAGCCTGCACGTGACCTTTCTCTCTCTGCCACATCGACACTCTTTTTAAAAAAATTCTCTCCTCCAAGTCATCTTGTAAATTAATAGAATAATACTACTAATAATTTAATCAATTTTTAAAAAATCTGAAAAAAAAAAAATGGGGCGGCAGCCCTATAGTCAAGGGGTGGCTGCCCACCTCATCAGCTGAACACAAGAGAGAGAGGGGCTCCTCTACGACAAAAACCCCATTTTTCCTTTTTATTTTTTCAGATTTTTGAAATTTTAATTAATTCATAAGATGATGTTTGAAAGTGATTGCCGATATGTCAGAAAGAGAAAGGTCGCCGTGTAGGCGCACTAACTGGATAATCGGTGATAACAATGCAATATGACCACGCCCGAAAGTTATCCATTTTAGCCCTAATAATGTGACTATGTGAGTTTAAAGAACTCATGCTCTGAGGGCCTCTCTAGCGCATAGCTTAAATTCATGTATCAAATCTCAAAAAGCTGGGATTCGTGGCTTTGCATTGTTGTATACAAATTTGAACCAGGAAACCTATTAGAAAAGGAAAAGAGAGACAAAACAAATATAAGGCAAAAGAATATGCAGTCATTTTGCCAGTGAGAGAGGGTAATGCCCAAGCTAACATTAGCTTCGGCATAGAAATTCCCATCACATCCCATAGGATAAAGATTGGCTAATTCCACAATGCAACCAATCAAACCTTGTACTCAAACCAAAGCATGCTTTGGAATCAGTCAGCACATTTGTTGACTTTGCATGGGATGATCAATCTTCTTTCTGCAACTTCTTGCCTCTTGCTATTATAAGTTTAAATCTTAAGCAGTGTCCAGTTTGTGGGAATTAAATATGATGAAATGATCACTCTAAGAAAAAAAATATGATGGATTGAGAAAAAAATAGATTTGAAAGAAATCATTATATCGTGGCTTTAGGGATATAAGGGTGATTACCAACTATATTAATTATGTTGTCAAAAAGGAAATGATGGTGTCATTTCATGATTGTGTTGGTTACACTAGAATAAAATTGTCAAACAATGGGAGTAACAAAATAGCATTATGTTATTGGTTTTGGAATTAATTTAGCTTATAATTATATCACATAAAATATGACATAAATAACTTTGCACATGAAAATTATCATATTAAATTTTAAACAAATTGATCCACGACTGTATCAAAGAAAACAAAAAGTAAAGCAAACTCAAGCAAGTAGAACAAAGAACAAGTATTTAAAAATAAAATACAAAGTTTTTTTTTTTTGAAAAGAAAAAGGATGACTGCCGGTGGTGCGGATGTCATCCATGTATATATATATATCTATGAAAAGGTCATGTACAAGTAAACGCTCTCCGACAGAGAGCGATAAAAGAAATACAAAGAAAATTGTGCATACCAAAGATTATTGACATAGTTTTTACCTATAATATGTTATAGGTGTAATTATATGGTAGGTAAATCTACGTGTATATCTGTGACATGCATATACAGTTCATATTCTTCATACTAAATCAAACTAGTTAAATTCAGATGATGATACTTTAGTCACTTTTAAATGTTTTCTTTTTTTTAAGGGAGTCAATTGTAAATGTTATGGAATAGATGTGTTTCAATTGCTTAGTATTGAATTTCCTTTTAGTGTAAAAATGATGAATAGACTGCTTGGTAGTCATCCAACTGGGATTCCCACGGGTAAGGTTTTTTTTACTTTTTCATGGTCACAATTAAACATAATTACCCCTCTAAAGAAAAAACATAATTACATATTCCTATGCTGATTCCCATTCCATCAGTCTGCTACTGCTAATTGAACATGTCATTCAAAGAACAAAAATGGAGGCATGAATATGACTCTAATATCAGAACCATGAATGTTTTCTACGTATGCGACTTTCACAATGGCCCCATATACCTAATGACTTGTTATCTGTTTATGGTCGTAAAAAATAAATAAGAAACAATCTTCGTGAATAATGTATAGAAATCTTTTTGTTTGGATAATCAAATGAAAATTTTCACCTTTGCCAAATGAGAGATTGCAGCAGAGTAATTAAACAATGTTCTTACCCATGCAAGATCTTCACAAGCTTCTCATCAATCAAATGATGGTAAACACCCACCACTGCAGCGTTTCTCATCCTTAACAAATTACTAACAGCACCAGTAGAAGGATCCTTCATAACAATATAACCAACCTGTCACAAATAACAAAATAATGTGATACTAGAAGAAGTAGAAATGTAATATTTAGCTCCATTATCACAAAAAGTGTGTCACATGGTTCAAGATAAGAGCATATGTGGTGTTCCAACAAGTAACAACGCAAAGATAAGAAATGATGAAAATCATGAATGATCTGGATTATCAAGAAAAGTAAACAGAAAACTGCATTAGTACCGGAACATCTTTAGATAATTTGATGACATCACTGGCTAGGATATCACTTTTAGCCCAAATAAGACAACTTTTGCAGTGAGTTTTCTTTACCTGTAATACAAATCAGTACTTTAGTATGATGAGCCCAATCATAATAAGTAATGATAGAACAAAATATTTTTCACAAAGAATAATATTGTGTTATACTTCAGTTGTAAATATTACTTATAAGATAATCATTACGGAATGGTGAAATGTCATCCGAAAAATGGCTGATGTAAAAATTCACGAGAAATTGCATTTTCGTTGCTTTTTATGTAAATACCATTACTGGTAAAGAAACAGAAGTGGCCCTTCAGACTTCACTTGGCTTAATCTATTTAGAAATCTAACATTATTAATTTTAAAGTATGGAGCTTGAAATTGCTATAGCAGTCACGAATCCTGATTATTCAATAAATCATATATCTGATGAATGTCATAACAAATCAAACAAATTACACCGCTTACAATCGACAGTAAATCATGTGCTAGGCCTTTCTCGAATAATGGCGGGCCAACTTTAACATCCACAATCAACTGCTTCACTGAATGTGAAATTAACTGCAGGAATAAAGAAAATTGCTTAATCCTCATTAGTTCAGCAGTAAAAAAGCTCAAAAGGGAAATGGAAGGGAAGAGGAGAAAAACATGACGCATTTTTAGACTTTGTGTGCTTAACTTCTGTATTTATTTTTTTCTCAAAAAAAAAGAAAACTATGTTTTTAAAAAGAGGAACATGAACAAACACTTTGTTTATACCGTCAAGGCATCCTCAGCTGCAGGAACTTTTTGGTTGCGGAACTCTTTTGCTAATTGTACTCCTGCATCCAGTTCCTTTATCTACAGTAAAAATAGAAAATTAACTTAGAATATATGTAATTGACCTGACTGAAGGAAGGATTTCCATTCAAGCACTGTCATTTGAGATTTGACTTAACTTAAATGGAAGCTATTTTATTAACTACATTCTTCTCAGGCCAGTGGCATAGAATAAACTTATAAACCAAAGAAATCCCGATAAGTTAAACCAGGCAACCAACTCTAGCTGAATAATCAAAATAAAAATAATTCAACTAGGAACCTTTAACTAAAATAATGACTTCATAACTGCCATTCAAGGGGCTTCTATACCTTCTTTCATGTTCTAATTCTTTTGCCTGAAATAGGACTGAATTTTCTATCTTACTGAAAACTGTAAGCATTCCGTCTTGATCCCTGACTAGCTGACACTTATTTAAGCTTATAATAACAACTAATTGAAAACAAGATGTAAGAGATACCATAATTAGTGACAAAAAATACAGGCTGAATCGGACATGCCACTTATGTAATGAAAATACAACATTTACCTTATTTGCACTCATATGACCAACTTTCGCAGTATCATTACCAGACATCCTCTGTAGATCCCTGACTGTGTACAGTGACAATTAGGTCGATGTGAAGTTATAGAAAATGATGGAGGGAATGATGACTACCAGTTTTAAGCTACTGGGTAATTACAGGAGTGCAATTTCGTTGAAAATGGAGGAAATATGAACAAAAAATATTGTATCATGACTGCAGGTTATTGCAGATTATCTGACTAAGATGGCATGTAAAAGAAAAACACATTGCTCAAATATTTTCCTAGAAGGTAACTTAAAATATAAGTTAAATACTGATCTCGCAAGCACATTAATTTAACACGCAACTGCTTAAGAGATCTATATGAAGAGGGAATTAACAAAGGCAGAGTCAACAAACTGAAAAAGTTTGAATTGACATCTGAAGAAGTGTTTATGTCTGAGAGAACAAGTAATAGATGATACAAAGATGGTTTGCGCCACAACTTCAATAGACTGAAATTTCCCTTTACACAGATATATATATAATTTCCCTTTACACAGATATATTCTATCGAAATAAAAATAATAAGAAAACGGAATGTACCTATCGTGGAGGGCAAATAAGACTCCATCGGAGGAACGAGAAACGTCTACTTCTATGCAATCCACTTGTTCGCTTATTGCGAGCCTGAAAGCTTCCATCTTTCAGGACAAAAAGGAACCGAATCAATCCACCCATACTTCAACAAAGACCTAAATCATCAAATTTTACAGGATTCGCGTACCGTATTCGGAGCAGCCTTGCTGCTGTCCCCGCCATGGGCGCACACCATGGGCGAGTTCTCCAACCACCCACACTTCCGCTGCCGCGCCTGCATCAAATTCCGACCGTATACAGCAAAAATGAACAAACGAAATTTTCAGTTCGGAAAATAGGCAAAAACTGATTAATCCGAATACAGCAAAGGACATATTCTCAACAAAATTTAGGGCTTAGAGATGGGCGTCATGAGCAGAATGAACCTGCTGGAGCCGGCGGAGGCGGAAATGGAAGAAGAGAGGGGGAAGAAGGGCGAGGAAAGCGAAGAGGATGAGGAGGCGGCGGCGGAGGGATCGCCTCGGCGGCAAGCGAGCGAATCGCGGCAGATGCAGAGGCCTCCTTCGGGCAGACGGTTGCCGTTTGGATTGGTTGCGGAGAGGAAGAGGAGGAGAAGAAGACGAAGGCCTTCTCCATTGTTCCGGGACGACGCCGATTCCTCTCATGACGACGCCGGCGACCGGCGGCGGCGAGTTCAAGGGGGCGATGCGTATAAAAATGCTCTTCCTAATGAACAATGAAAAATGAGCCCCCGATATTAGAGAGTAATTAATTGATGACATAGCAATTAGTAGTAATGGATTTAATGGAAGTGTATTTTATTTACATTAAATAATAGGATATATATTATGTATTTTATCATTTAAATAATAAATTTAAAATATATAATTAGATAAAAATAATAAAAAAATATAAATTTTAAATAGATTATTTTTATGCATTTGGCATATGACTTGAAGATGTGAAAAAAATAATTTAAAATATAAAATAAGATGCTTTTTTAAGGGAAAACAAATTATCTTCTCAAAAAAATATACTTTTCATCATGAGAATTTATTTTTGCTGACCAATCATTTTTTAGTTATCAAACCATAGAAAACAATGAAATATGAGAAAATACTTTCATGGAGCTCAAGTTGTAATAATCACAGTGTATGCTGGCCAGTAAATGTTATGCACCGGATGCAACTTCAATTCCTAAAATGGTCGTGAGATTTGAATCATTATAGAATGATTCCAGTTCTGGTCTGGATGATCATCAATTTGACAATGAAACCATCTGAATTCTTGAAAGTCTAGGTATTCAACATTCAATAGACCTTGTTATACGAATTTATCATATTAAATCATCCCCTTTTTTCTTGAAAAGAAATCAAAATTTACATTTGATTCAAAAGTGTATTATGAACTTTTTACGATTCATTCATCCCTTTGCTAAGGAAGAATTAGATGAGCATCCATATCAAGGATTATACATAAAATTTCTTTATTATATAGGCTGTCCCTAGCTCATGATATACATGTGATGTTAGGAACACTATGAACTCTCATAATTTTTCACGCAAATATAAAAACTCTCTACGATAATTGTGGACGTAATAAATGTATCTCTAAACTATATAATTCTATAGGTATTTTTCTATATGATTCTTATGATCTTTCAAGCACATAAATCCAATAATTCAACACAAGTAATGGATAAAATTCATCAATATAAACATTCAGTGAAGAGAACTTTATATATATATATATATTATTTATTTATATATATATATATATAAGCACACACACAAAAGAGTATGATGATGAAACTTTGATGCTGTATTTTCATGTGATCTGGTAAAAGACGTCAATTCAGAATGCATTAGAAACTTGTATCTAATTTGCTAATTTGGTTTCACTACTTCCCCATAATGATACTTATTTACATAGGATAAAAATATGAACTTAGTCAATGGTCCAATCTTTAGGTCAGTGTTAACTTGAAGCAGAGTGACAGTGTAACAGGTAGCCGATCAGGTTTAGATTTAGATTTCCATGTTGCAGCTCTTGGCCAGAGGATTCTGCTGGGCCCGTTAACTCTTCGTCCATTAGAAATGGAAGCATTACAGTATACCAATTACCTCAATGGTCAGTTTCCACTCACGGAATATCATGAATTTCGACTACCATTTCTTCACCCAAGGTTTACTTGGGCAGTTTCAACTTGTGTTCAACTTTCCCCCTATGCATCCTTCTTCTACTTTGATCATGTCCTTCATGGGGTTGCCTCCTCCCTCTATGCCCTGAACAAACAATCAGTGGCACTTTTCCATTCAAGATCATAACTTGAAGATCGTCAATCCTGGAATGGGTCTCAAGAAGAGCCCCTGTGATAGGCAGATTCCTGCTCTCTGATTCCATGGTCATAATCATTTCTCTCTTTATCTGATTCACGATCTGATTGATAATGTGAGGAACCTTTCAGGGATGAAACCCAATGTGAGTCAACGTGGGAATCAAGATCATGAAAGTGGCAACCTCCACTATGTAGTTCTTTCTCACTACTAAGAATGCAATGGACTTCTCACTTAGCGTTTGCGGTAATGGCTATGAGTTAAGCCCCTGTTACCATCACTGCTGGAATTTCTATATAAGGTTCTCGAGATTCTTGTCCATGTTGGTCACTGTATATGAGTTCATACTGGTATTGTCTTCCATGTGCTTGCTTCTTGGAGTAGGGTTTTCCTATCTTCCCGTTTATACAAGTCTTGTGATCTGTGTCTTCCTTTATGTTTTAGTTGCTGTACAGATTTATACTCCTCATTTTCATCACAAGTGCTACCCTTTATTTTTGGATTGTCCCTTACTATTTTTATCAGACTGCTTAGAAGGTACTGTCTCCTTTCTGTTGAAGTGGCGTCTCATATCCGTTGGTGGAACGATCTACTTGCAAATGTGAACCTTCTACTTGAGACCGTCTACTATATGCATCCATTTCATTCTCTAACCTTGACCGAAACCTGCACAACAAATATTAAAGAATGGCTTAACCCTCATCTAAAAGAAAGTACCTTATGAGGAACTCAAGGATTTATATGTTAGTGATAATTTACATTGTAGAAGCTTCCTCTTCATAATGCATGATAACACAATAAAGTATTTATGTATATGCATAAAATATAAATGATCAAAACTATGTAATAGTTATATCACTGCCCTTGGTACACACACAATGACACAAATAAACCAGAAACTCCCAAACAAATTTCTCAAAAGAAGCTTCCATATACAGCTTCGGTTTTTTGGGCTATCCAGCTTCCTCTTTTGACAGGCAAAATATTGTTTTCTTTAATGCATAATGATGATATTATATCTCAACCTGTATAGAGAAAATGTGAAACATCTCTCCTAAATGTTTAAAGAATAAACAGAGGCGTGTTCCAGCATTGCTTCGAAGGAGGGAAAACACAAAAAACAATCATAGATCCATTTCAACACAAAGTGAAATGATGGCTGCAGGTGTTTTATTTATATTTTTTTTTAAGAGGCACCCTATTAATTTACTGTGATTATTTCAAATTCATTTTCTTTAGAGATTCAAAGACAACTTGTGTGGACCTTCCTTTCATCGTTTAATAATATACTAAATAATTCAATTTATGGAAATGACTGAATCAAAATTTCACCAAAAATTATCACCCAGTTACCTTGTCACTTTTGATGCTTATTTGCAGGAAAAGACTTCATACAGAACCATGAAAGAAATAAACAGCATACCTATTGCTTGTCACCATCCTCTTCCCGTCTGACCTCTCTGAACCTTCCAATACCAGCCTGTCGTAATCTGATTCAACTGTGCAAATCCAAACAGGCAATCAACTTTTAGTACTTAGGTGGAGGATTTTCCCAATCAGCCCCTTCATAATCACGTTCCGGATTGCAAAAGCAGAGAATGAAATTGTAAGCAGACCCACAAGAGAAAGTCTGTCAAAACCAGTGGTACAAGTACATATCATGAAACAGAGTTTTGACCATGTTAATGCAATTAGAAAATGAAACCTATGAAAAAGCATTTAACATCAAGCATTTTGAGAGATGATATGGGAACTAAAATATTCAAGCTGGGAAAGAGGATAAAGCAGTACTTTAAGCCGTGATTTCATGAATTTCCCACAAATGACAATTTTCCATTTTTGACGTTGATAAACTCACATGAGATCTAATTAGATAAAGATTGTATGTTAAACCAATACATCTAATAAGAATGTGGAGAGGGTAACAAAAGTATGAACCCAAAATTATTATTGTGAGTATGCACACAGGTGGTAAGGGATAACATAACTTTCAATTACCAAATTAACATTGAAAGACAGAAAGTCCAAAGGTTCTGCAGAGAAAGGTAAATAATCCATGTTGTGAATCCAACCTGTTTTCCAGCATAGTGATGGCCATTTATGCTATTGTATGCAGGAACAGCTCAATCCAAGGACTTATAGTGCACATACACATTCCCCTGCAAGTGATAAGAACCATTTCTGAAAACTTTAAACACAAATGTAGAGAATCAAAATTCAAGTTAACAAAGTTAGTGCTATCCAATCTATTACAACATGTTTGAATTTAACAGAAATGATGCATTCCCTTTTCAACCCCTTTCCTTTAAGAATGACTCTGAGTAGACTATTACAAGTTAATGAGTCCTATACAATCATTTAGAATGGGAATGTTAACATTGGGCACATGACATAAGGATCAGTCTTCAAACATGCTAGGGCGGCAAGGGTTATGGGCAGGCATCATGGCCACCACATGGGCTATCTGGCTTCGGCGCAACCGTGTGATTTTTGAGGGGGAGAGATGTTATATAGAGAATATTGTACACCACATATCCTTCCTACTTAGAGAGTGGGGGTGGGGCTAGCACCTTGTGTCTCCTCCTTTGTTTTTTGCTTTTTTTTGGGAGAGCCTCTTGGCATTGCTCTCCGTTACATATTTGTACATGCTCCATCTTTTGCATCAATACAAGCGGGTGACTACTAAATTGTATAGTCGCCCTTCTTCCTTTCAAAAAAAAGTTTACAAATACACCATTTCTGCAAACTTTAAACAGAAATGTAGTAAATGAAAACTCATGCTATCAAATCTATTATAGCATGTTTGAAGTTAATAGAAATGAAGCATTCTCTTTTTAACCCCTTCCCTTTAGGAACGACTTGAGTAGAATATACAAGCTAACGGGTCGAGATCCAGTCATTTGGAATGGGAGCATAAACATTGGGTCCATGACTCAAGGATTAGTCCTCTGACATGCCATTTAATTAGATTGCATGCACAGCCCAGAGTATCTTACAGGTACCCTTGCTGTTCCTAATCACTGCATGGTTTTGATTCTGTCAAATTAAAACCAGCTGAGTCCAGAAAGATAGAAAGCAGAAAAACATGAAAGAGGAAAAGATGGACACCAGTTATGCAGTCATTCTAGACTTATTGTTTATGTAAATCAACAATACAATAAAAGTTTTGTTTCATGAAGCTACATTCCTAGGTCGAAATCCATAAATACAATCCCCCATATTGAATATTTGTATATGACAACAGAAGCAGTTTTTTAAAGAATAACAGAAGCAGTCATCAAGAAACACTGCAAGATGTGTAGATTAAGATGCAAGAACCACCAGATATGGGTGATGGATGTAACATGATAATCTGACATAAGATTTTACTGCTTCACATCTGGCAGCACGTGGAAGAAGAAAAAGCTGAAGACTGTGGAGGAAGTGGATTTGATGTTGGTCTGTTGCTACCCTGAAATATTAATGTTCGGAACACATACAAACTTTTCTATTCTACTTAAAAGACGAATTAAAAGATCTCTCTGTATATAACAACTAATAGGAAAGATATCTCTTTATTTTCAGAGGAAAGAATATACCTAAGAATCAAACCTCATGAACTGGCTTTCCTTTGTCACATTCTTTGGAAATTTTATTTTTTCTTAACTGTGATCTCATTTCCTTGCCAGATACCTTCTGCAGGCCCTTCTTCAACATGCTCACAATCATCATTCTCTTTCAGATCATCAGCTTGTCCTTTATGTTTCTGCTATGAGAAACATAAATGCTAAATTGAAAAACTTCACAAAATGGACAATACTAAATTACTTAAAAGGAATGAAATACTTTCATAGTAAAAAAGCTTGTTTTCAGTAATAGTCAACTTATTTGGATCATGCTATTCATATTTATTACAACCACATGACTCGACAAATCGAGGGTCAGACTGAACTTTCAGTCCTAATGCTAACCCCATATGCAAATCTTGTGGATTGACCCAAGAAACCTCTAGCCACCTATTTCTTGAATCCACATTGCCAAGAACATGTGGACTAAGTTTCAATCCTCCCTAAACTACCAGTTTGGTCATTTTAGTACATGGCAACATGGGGACTGGCTAAATGAAGGTGCTGATCTTGATAGAAAATCTAGAACATTCATCCTTGCTCTCATTGGACAATGTTTTTTGGGTTTATGGACAAATAGGAACACTATATGTTTTCAGCATATCCACACAACATATATCATGCTATGGGAGAGAGCCTTGGGAGCTTGTATTCAATACATTTATCTTAATTCACCTGAGAGGAACACATTCACAATTCCAAATAGGGTAAGATGGGATCCACCACCTTCAGGCTGGATAAAGCTCAATTCAGATGGCTCGTTTGTCAATCCACAAGAGGTAGGAGGGGTAGGCTTCATCACAAGGGATTCTAATGGACAATTTTTGTTTGCAGGAGCTGATTATAAGTTCTTTAGCACAGTGCTTGAAGTATGGGCTGTACAGCTCGCTGGCTCGGGCTTCGGCTGCTGCACGGAAGGGAGTACAAGCAGATAATTGTAGAGAGTGATTCTAAGATGTTGATCTAAATCCTTCAAAAGAAATCTGAATGTCCATGGAAATTGAGACACACCATTGCAGACTGTCGATTCCTTTTGTCATATTTTGATGCCATAAAATTTAGACATATTTTTCGTGAAGAGAATCAAACTGCTAATTGTATTGCTAGCACTGCCAGAAAAATGCTTTGGCAAGTTTTTTGGGAGGTGTCACCACCTCAAGAAATCCTCCAATTTTTGTACTTGGACAATTCTGGACATTTTATTACTAGAGGTGAATGAATTAGTAGAATCTTTCTTTTTTAAAAAAAAGCTTCCAAAATTCGGGAGTGTGCTTTGTGAGCTCATTAAGATCAAAGAAATATCATTTATACTCATAACTCAAGTTGAATGATTCTGAAAAGGAAAATCCTTAGATATTTTTTCAGTCGTCTCTATTCTCTTTTGATTGTAAATCTATCTGATAATGGAAACACAACCTAAAATATCATGGACCTTTCATGCGCATGAAAAAAGGAGAGGTTTTTTTTTCCTTTTTGCAGGAAGGAAGGATGACTAGAATTTAGCTAGATGTACAAATGGTATGTATTAAATTTCCAAGAAAAGTACAAGTATGGAACCAAAAACAAGACAAAAACACTACTCAAAAGAAAACAAGACAAGAAATATAGCAAGGTTGAATATTGTTCGACAGTAGGATAGAAAGGTTGATGTTTGATAACAAAATAACCAAAGGACAACAACCTTATTCTACTTGACTTTTTTTAATATCGCTTATCATGGATATTTTTGGTTTGCATAAATGACTCTTTTGTTGCTTATAATTTCACGCTATTAGAAATCCTTCTGAAAGGATTCTTCTCATTGTACTTTTGAAGTTTCCATTAGCCATTCCACAAAGCGAATTTAACACAAAATCAAAATCAAACACCTGCTCACATTTGGTTTCAAGGTTATACGTCACACAGCGATAAAAGAAAACCCTCTCTGTTCCTCATCAATACGTAAAAAAGAGTTTATCTTTACACAATAAATTCATATATAAACTACTATCTGGTTAGTGCGAGAAGTTAATTGTGTGGTTATCTGGATTAATATCAGCTAACTAGTAATATATTAAACTCTATAATCCAATACTAGTAGTTAGCTTCGAATGCTATATTATACTCCTCCTTGTTGAAAACTTAGGAACAATAGAGAAATGCAATGGAACGAGTACCTTCTCATCTGCCAGAAGCTTCTTCTTCTCCCCCCGCAGCCGCGGCTTCGGGCGGCCTTCCTCGCGGCCGCAGCCTCGAGCCACAACATCTCACGCTCCTCGAACGCCTTCCGCTCCATCTCCTCAGCCTCGGACTCTTCCTGCTCCCTCGTCTGGATCCTCAGATGCTCCTTCGGGTCACTGCACCTGGCCTCGTCCTCCTGCCCGCTCCCCGGCCGCCGCCTCCTTCCTCGTCTTCTTCCGTTTGAGCTTGTTCATCGACTTCCGTTTCTCCTTCCTCGTCGCACCGTCACCTCCCCCGCCATCGCCCACGGGTGTGCCGGCAGCGATGATCTCTGCCATCGCCGGTCGAATTGTTTGGCTGATGAATTTTAACGAGGGATTCGAATCGTAGAAAGGAACTGAAACGAACAAAAATATATATCGAAAGAAAGACGTAAAAAACAGCGAGAAAGGCAACGGGCGACCTCACAGACCGGGCCGGTTATTTAATAAGCCCACATTGGCCCATTAAATATGGGCATGATTTAAATGGGCTCGTGAGTGATAGCCCACATGAGATTAATTTGATCAGTTTTTTTTTTTCAAATTACAAGCATCAGTACAAGATGGGACTCTAATACTTGAACTAAATATTTTTATCAAATTTTAATTCTGGTGGAAGAGTGATGCTTAAAATATCAAGTATGTAGTTGTCATCTTCTTCGTGATAAATAGTCTCAATATAGTTTTCACTCAGTACATTACATTATATAATTAAAGATATGCCTTAAAAATATCAGAAATAAACATACTTATATTATCACTGGGATATGACGTCGTTGAATTTTTAGTATATTATCTTTGTTGAACTTAGGATCCCGAGATTATTTTGATGATCACAAATTTGTGAGGAAACTTAGTTTTGACTAATGAACTTGTTTGAGCTGATTTATAAAATACAGAATATTCAGGTTCAGAGCACGATAGGTCGATCAAAGTTAAAGAACGGATGACCTATGCACATAGAAGACATATCAGAAGAACTCTATATGTGCAGTGGTCATCCATAGCATATGAAGTGGTCGACCAATATTGAAGAGAAAGATATAAGAAGTGAAGTTGAAGATTGAACGGTCGACCGAAGATATTGACAGGGCGACCGAAGGTTTCACACATACAACTTAGAGGATGGAGAACGGGCAATCCAAGGAGAAGTGGACGTCCAGTGAAGAGACTTAGTCGAAGAAGATTCTTGACTAAGCAAAGGAGAGGTCGTCCGAAGTTGAAGAGAGGACGGCCGAAGATCCAAGGTTGAAGGCAATGGACGTCCAAGGGTTTCAAAGGGAAGACAGTGGACGACCGGGAGATTGCCAAGGTTGGAGTGAACGTCCGAAGGCTCTAGTGTTGAAGCAACGGGCGACCAAAGCAGATGATGGGATGAAGATCGGTTGATCGAAAGTGGCGTGCGGACGACCGATGGATATCAGGTGAAGACAAAGGTCATCCGGGGTCTTGGTGAGGAGACAAGCGGAAAACTAGGAGTTTGTTATACCTGACGGAGGTTGGAGATCGGACGACCGCAAGATAAGCGGACGACCGATGAGGTGCTAGAGGTCGTCCGAGAGCTAAAGAGTGAGAGCAGCGGGCGACCAGGATATCTGACATGAGAAGAGTGGACGTCCGAGGAATCTGACGAGTTGTCAGAGGACATCCGAAGAATGTTAGAAGGAAGGAAAGAACGTTCGAAGATTTCAGTGAAAATGAGCGGGCGTCCGAAACTTTCAGAGGAAGCTTTGGCGGACGTCCGAGGATCTCACTGGAAAGTGAGCGGACGACCAAAGTACTGACAGAGGAGGAAGCGGACGTCCGAGGTTCTCAGAGTGGAATGAGCGAACGCCCGAAGTATCCACAAGGATGAGCAGTGGACGCCCGAAGGATTCAGGAAGAATCAGTGGGCGACCACAGGTATGCTAGAGATTATGGCACAAGTCAAGTCGGTCGACCAAAGGTGAAGAGCGGGCGATCGAAGGATCTTGACGAAGACCTTCAACTTTAGAAGTGGATGTCCGGGTGATTGATGTGCAATTAGCGGGCGACTAGAGAGGTTGAAGGAAGTGATGCGGTGTCAAGTCGGGCGACCACAGGAGGAGCGGATGACCAAAGGAGTTGACAGGTGTCTTCAACTTCAGAAGTGGACGTCCGGGTGATGGAGGTGCAATCAGTGGGCGACCAAAGCAGTTGAAGGAGATGGTGCAATGTCAAGTCGAGCGATCGCAGGAGGAGAGGACGACCGAAGGAGATTGACATGTGTCTTCAACTCCAGGAGTGGGAGTCCGATTGGATTGAGGTGCAATCAGTGGGCGACCAGAGCAGTTAAAGACAGTGGAACAAGGTCAAGATCAGTCGGTCAAAGGATTGACAGACGACCGAAGAAGCTTGACAGTTAGCTTCACTCGAGAGAGGACGACCGAGGTGATTGGGATGCAATCAGCGGACGACCAAAGATGAATGGAAGCTGGAGGAGGTCAAGATCGGTCGACCGAAGATGAAGCGCGGGGCGACCGAAGGAGCTTGACCGCATTCTTCAACTGGAGAGTGGACGTCCAGGTAAGCTGAAGTAGAATCAGCAGGCGACCAGAGATCAGTTGAAGAAAGGTACTCATGTCAAGATCGGGTGGTCAAATGTTTGGCGGACGACCGAAGGAGCTTGATTGAGGGAGAATGACTTCAACACTTGAAGTGCGGACGTCCGAGGGTGAGCGGTGGACGACCGAAGCACTAGACGACAGTTCAAGTGGAGACTTCACCAGAGCAACGGTCGACCATGGCAGGATCAGTGGGCGACCGAGGGGTAGGTTAAGGGTACTGTACTTGCATTAATGACTAGTTTTCTGAGTGAGAGAATTAGATCGTTAGTGCAGAGTATATATTGTAATCCCAAGAGTCTTAGGAAGGAATTTTGACAAAACTTTGGCAGATTAGTTAGTGAGAGCTTGAGCGAAAAAGTCTTAGTTTCCCTTCTGCGATTCGAGTGAATAATCCAGGATAGAATGGAGTGTGAGTTCTGAGATAACTTGTAAGAAGTTGTCTCCTTGTACTCGAGAAAGAAAGAAGAAGTTGTAAGGGAGCTTTCGCCTTTGAAGAAGGAGTTCAATTATCTCCGGAGATCTCGAGTTCAAGAAGACCGAAGCGGGGACGTAGGCCAGGAGCTCGACCGAACCTAGTGTTTGCTTACGCGTTTATTTTCTTTGCATCTATATACTTCCGCTGATATAACTAATCTAATTTAATAAAAGAAAAAGAGTCGAAAAATTTTAATACATCAATTCACCCCCACTTGGTGCTATCCAGATCCTACAATCTTGTTGTTGAACATAATATTAACTAATCAAATATAAGAAGTTGAATAATAAGTGCTACAAATTGGACGAATGTATTTTGATGCTTAAATGGTTAGATGTGTTCCAATCTTTAGCATAAATTGAAGGTCCAAGTTCAATTGGTAACATGTTTTATATATTATTATCACAACTTTTTTATTATACTTTGTTTTTGCTCAAATATTAAATTATACGTTTTGTAATTGATATATATATATATAATTTTTTTATATGATATTGTACATTTCTGTTTATTAGTTAATAAACTTTAGCGATGAATCTCATATTTTTATACATTTCTTTTTTTTATATGTGATTATTTCTCTCATCTAATATTCCTAACAAGGAGGCTATTGATTTGTTCATATTCCTAAAATATTTGGAATGATGCCATTTGTAGAAACAAAATTTTGTTTTTTTTTCCTCTAGTTATTCTGTTTAGTTCGGCCAACAAATAACTAGAAATGTGTTCATTTATCTTGTTTAGCTGTATGCACATGTGGAAATCTTTTATCACAACCTTATTCATGATGTGTCCTAATTGGCATCTAAGTGATTTTTATGATATTTTTACCATCTACTAAAAATTATAAGCCCTAAATTTTAAACAATCTTTGGAAAGAAGTGCCACATGATTGTCTCTGGATTTGAACAACATTAAACAGGTGCCAAGTAAAATCCTTTCACAGCCGTACATCTCTCTCTCTCTCTCTCTCTCTCTCTCTCTCTCTCTCTCTCTCTCTCTCTCTCCAGTATGTTTCCATGTGCACAACATTGAAGAACTTTTCTTATGATGGTTTGCAACATAGAATCTCCTCCCCATCATTTATTTGCAATAAATGTCGCAGGAGGCTGAGTTGTGCTGTTTCTGTTAGCAGCAGCAGAGGCCCTCGGCGTAGGGAAGGCTTGTTCAGATCTGATCATGAATCCACAGACATCATGCTACCAGAAAACTCTCAAATGGATACAAAAAAATTGGCTTGCAACTTAACAAGTTACAATGGATCTTTTTTTGTTGTCAGAAGATGAGCAGGCAGGCTGCAAACTCCCCCCCACCTATGAGCATACAGCTTTGCTGTGGTCAAGTTGGTGATACCTACATGCATAACATATATACCATATACTTCTCCATGTGCCAACTTAATTGGATCCATTGGCATCAGCCTGCTGCAGTCAGGACATGGCCTGCAATATGGTAAAACATTTTAAGATCATGTGGCTTAAAAGTTATTTCAGAAATCATTGTTGCATGTTTCAGAGTTTAATGTACTGTCCTTGCCTGATCATTTGGTTAGAGTTTCTACAAGTTCAGCAGTAACTGAAATAGTTTAATTTTGATCATCAAAACTCCACTTCTGTTCAAGTGTAAGTTAGCTGTGGTGTTATCAAGGAGATGACACTGTTGCAACTTTGAACTCTGTTACATGCAGCAATGGACTCAAACCACCCACTGTGACATTAATCTTGTTGTTGTAACATGTATAATAATGTCAGTGTTTCCTCCAGTTCCATTTGCTCAGCCACCAGCCGGAAGAGCTCCCGGCTTTGTTTAGATCCCTGTGTCTGGAGATCCAACAAGAGGAGGCCATTAGGGGTCCCATTAGATACTCACATGGGAGGCAAAGGGACAAGCGATTGCTTAACGGTCGTTCCCGAAGCACGTGGAACAATTCTCTCCATGCGACCCATGCAGGGCGGCCCATGACGTGCTACTAAATTCCCGTACATTCCCAATACAAAACGATCCCCGACTCGAGTAATCGAACGATTTAGCTCTGTATATTATCACAAAACTGTGGGTCTTCGGCTCTTCTGCTCAACTAATCTTTTATCATATTGTGTATCTCATGAGGATCGATGTTTAAACTCATTAACATCAATGAATTTCTTACGTTAAGAATATATAAATATCAATATATTTTTTTTATCGACTTAAATTTTTAGAATTGTTGGTAGCACATTAATTTTAATATAATAATAAAATTAGAGATTTTGAGTTCAAATCTTGATATCATGTTTTCTCCTTTTGTCATTCATGTGTTAACTTGAGATAGATCAAAATATTAAGTGAAGTAAGCAAGAGAGAAAAATCACACTGATACATAAACTTAACGAGATTCATTTTTAACTGAGCTACGTCCTCAAGTGGTGGCTAGAATTTTTTTCTTTAAAAAATAGTAGATAATGTAAGATACTGAATAACATAAAGAGTTGATATATGAACTCACAATACAAAATAAGAAATAAAAAAATTTTAAAACTGTTTAGATTTCAGGGCTCCACCTTGAGTCTCCCGCAGGGATCCCTTAGACCCTCCTCAGGCTCGACTTCACCATCCCAATTATTTGAGAGACTCTGATGTGCATGGATCATATGCATTTTTATTGGATTAAAATTCAAGACATTATCAACACAAAATTATTAGCAATTACGCATGAGAAAAAGTGTTAAAAATATACAAATATCAAGATGTTGTTCTTTCTATCGATTTAATTTTTTAAAATTATTGATAACACGTTTAATTTAATATCTTAACTACTTCGTCAATCTATTAAGTATTAATCAAACTGAATTTGTCAAGTTTATAAGTTAATCTAAGTGAGTAAAATTCTTTGTGAAATTTGAAAAACAGTTAATTTTTTTTTAACTACTAGCAAGAGATGATTTGGTGGTGAGTTCAACTTGTCATTGCTGCATGAGTTATCCGGTTTTGGGTTTCCAGTATGCTGCTGCTGAAAGGCCAATTCAGATAACCGCCTTCTTCGGGCCTCTTGAATATGCTAATGCTATCACCTACCATAAAGAGCTCAGAAATCAAGGGACGTTAACAGAATCGGACATGTGCAATTTATGCTTGAGAATTTACTTCTGATGCGGCTTTCAAGTTTCAACATTGTCAATTGAAACCTTTTTTCTGCAGAAGTAAAGAGGTCATCCATTTAAGATGGTAACAAGACAAAACAGACCTACTGAAACTTTAATTGCAATCAACACATGATTCCAAGGTTGTGTTTTAAGTTTGCATGAACAGTGTTAAAAGACCTGAGGAGGGATAAACAATTTTAATCCACAGGAACTTAAAAAGTCTCAATTATTGATGCTAAAAGATGGGACTCAATCTGAAAATCCAGATATGCATGCATCTGGTTTCAAATAATTGAATCCTTGAAGTCAGTGGATTAGGTTTACTAGCCTAAAAACTTTTCAGCATTTAATTCATTATGGAGTTCCAAGGCACTGCTATGTCCTGACAAAACAAAGGGTCCTAATCATATAGGTGTTGTTTGGCTGCTAATTATGATTTTGGAACGTATTTTATTCTGCTCATTTTTTGCTTGCAACAGTATATTTTATTATCAAAATAATAAAGAAAATTAGTGTTTACATATACAAGGTAGATAAAATGAAGGATGAGAATTGATCAATTTTTTTTAATTTTAGGTTCGATAGACTAGTGATTTCTTTGAGTTAATTTATCCTCCTTTCAAAAATTAAATAATTAAAAATGACTCGCAATATCATTAAAAAAATGAGCGATTTTTAAGGAATGAAATTATACTCTTAAAAATGTATAATACATTAGGTTAGCTTTTCTTGATAGTGACATTTTCAGGGCTATACTTCGAATTTCAAGATTAAACTCAATATCAACTGAACAAAATAAGTCAAACAAAAATATTAAATTTCAATTAAATTAGTAAATATTAAATTGAATGAACTACTAATAATTTGAAAATTGAATTATATCAATATTTAATTTAATTCAACTATCATGTGGAGTATTAAGAAAATATATTTGATAAACTTTTCATTAAAATTTGGTGGAGACTCTTGATCAAATTAAATACATTATAAATAATTGCAATGATGTTTATATTAATGTTTTTACGACAAAAATTTTGATTAGCTAAAGAATGAAATTTAGTTTTGGATATAAAAAGTTTGCTGATGATCTCATTGCCCAACTTTTTTGCAGCAAAAGCCCAAAAAAAGCAATTAAACGAACAGGAGATAAAGATTTTTTTTTTTTCGGTGAATACCCACCGGTGTCCAGGGCTACTAGCACCTGACTAATCCGGTGTTTCGGGCGGGCGCGGTAAATCGGTATACCCTGGCCAAATTGGGGACTCCGGGGCTCGAACTCGGGGCTACTAGCTCCCGGTCCCTCAACCCGGGGCACAGACCCGCTAACCATCTGTGCCAACCAATTTGGTTACAGGAGATAAAGATGAACAAATGAAAAGTATGGAACAAGAACTCCAAAAGGCCTTCAATGGATCTAACACGTCACAAGATTCGATGTGCTCATAAGAAAACGTGGCTGCACAAACTCTTGTGCAATCCAATTATTCAAATTGCCACCAATCATCATGCAAAATATAATTAAATCTGTTGGATCTTATTAATTCCATGCATCCAAATATTTTTGTTGTGTGCCTTTCATTGGAACAACAAGGCGAGTACAGCCTGTACCTTACTCTCCTACGTGATCATTACATATTTTTTCCATAACAGGACCAAATCAGGAATTAAAATGGTTTATTAAAAAAAAGAAAGACCTCTCACCTCATGTCCTTGAAGATAGGATTCAAGCTACCGCGATGTGAAATATATGATTTTCTAACAACGATATGATCTTATGGAAATAAAAAAATGAAAAAAACAAGTTAATATTTCATACTGTTTGGTTGAATTTTATTATCTAAGGAATAAAATATCATATTAGGTAAATTGGAGGATAAAAGTATTTAACGGTGCATAAGTAATTTCATCCTTAAAATATAATTGTTTAAAAATTAATGATAATTAACACAATTCACATTCAGAATTCATTTTCATTATACTCATTCAAATATTAGATGTTAAAAGTTTTGAACATCGTTAAATTCTAAACATTGACCAAAAAAAATATAATTATTTAAATCGAAATAAATAATTTTGTGAAATTATTTTTGTGATGAAATAATTTACAAAGAAATAACTCACGTCCTAACAAAATTATTGCTAGTCCAGCTCTTTTACACATATGATATATATATATATATATATATATATATATATATATATGAATAAAATTAACACATATAATCTTATTTAAATTGAAAGAGAAAACGAAGGGGTAAATGATTAATTGGTTAAATTATATTCAGAAATAAATAAACTGCCTACGAATTATGAAGGACATTTTACTTTATGCATATAGATAGTTTGATAATAATGGTTTGACTTTTTGTGTTAAATTTCAACTAAAGAAGTGTTTTCGAAGATCAAAATTCTAAAAACTAAATATTAACTGAATTAACTAGTAAATGTATGAGATTAAAATGGAATGATAAATATTTTTTTTTTATCATTTTTACTTGGGATTAAGTTCTAAAATTTACAGTGGAGAAATATTATCATTTCTTCAAGTATTGATCTTGATTATTTATATTATTTTAGCAAATCAAAATTTATCATTCTTCTATTGTAAATGAGCTCAACTCATTGTCATTTTATTCATTTTCTTCTAAGAAAAAAAATTATTTTATTTATTTTATTGAAGGTTATTTCATTCTACTCCTATTAACTATAACTTATTCTCATTTTACCCTTAAATTCTAAATTATCCATTTACTTCCCCTCAAATTTTCACATTTCCACCTAATTGCATAAATTTTATAATATATTTATCTTTCATCCTTATGTAATTTAATTAACTTTCAAAAATAAAAAAAAATCAAATGGTTTCTGAAGAAGATAAGGTGAAGTGATTTCACTATACTTTTCCAATTTTTTATTTTTTAAAAATTAAAATTAAATAAAGGTAAAAAATGAATTTAATTAAAAGTATCTTTTAAGTACATGAGATAAAATAAAAGTGATTGAAAAATTGAGATAAGGTAAGTGGATAATTTTATAAATGTGATATAAAATTGAAATAAGTTATAGTTGAGAAGTTAATCATTTTATAATCCATTTCAAATGCTTAAAATTTAAGATTACATAATTTTTTTTCGTACTTCTCTTTTACTATTTTGTAGCAGTCATTTATAACTCATCTTACGTAACACGAAACAAAGCAGCAAATCATTTAACTGCTGACGCAATCCACAAAGCGAAAGCAGTCGATGTTGCAGACAAAAGTTGGCCGAATTATTGAACCGACAGTGACACAATTATTTATCTATTAATTCCCATCTCTCTTCTTTCCGAAGCCATGCAGCAAACTTTATATATATAGATACATATCATAATTCATACCTCACTCCATATGCACCACAGCAACCATGACGCCCTCTTCTCTTCTCAGAACCTTGTCTTCTAAGCTCTCAGCCTGCAGGCGCGCCCCGTCCCCGGTCGTGCCGTGGCCTCCGCTCCGGACGCACTTCGACCAGTGGCTCACCGCAGAGCTCCACGACCTACGTCTCGGCCCCGGCGACGCTCACAGCCGGTGCACAACCGCAGCTTGGCTCTCCAAGGCCACGGACCTCGCCGTGGCGGCGCAAAAGAGAGCGGTCGAGCTGACGGCCGCCGGTCCTCGTGGACTGAGCCCCGAGGACCGCAGGGCCGTCGACGACTGCCTCGAGGACGTGATCGAGCTGCTCGACGCCTGCAGCGGCGTGCGGGAAAGGATGGAATCCGTGCGGACGTACGCGGGCTCGCTCTCCGCAGCTGCGCACTACCTCGATTGCGGCGGCAGCGAAGCGAGCGAGACCGTCGTGCGCCGCGCGCGGGCGGGTCTGGACTCGTGCGAGGCGATGGAGAGGCGGAGCTCCGAGCTGGAGAAGTGCGGCTCCAACCTTCGGAAGCTGGGCGAGAAGCTCGCGGCCTCCGCTCCTCCGCCGCCGCCATGCGACGAGGCGAGCTCGGCGGCCACCGAGCTCCATGAGGCGCTGAGCGGCTGCCGCGCGCTGGCGCTATTGGCGGTCGCCATGCTCGGGATCGCGTTGTCCTTCAAGACCCGGCGGGGGCTTCCGGCGGTGGCGCAATCGTCGTCCTTGAAGGGCGCCACCTCTTGGGGCACCGCTCTGCACGAGCTGCACAGGGAGGTGAAGGAGGTGTTCGACAGGCGACGAAGGGACGGGTTCATGGTGATGGACGAGCTGGAGGCCGCGGTCTCCGCCGCCAGGAGCCTAAGGGACGTCGTCGCCTCGCGGCGGGACCGGAGACAGCTCCGGGCCGCTGCGGCGGCGGCGAGGAGGAGGTGCGGCGAGCTGGAGGAGAGGGTGCGGCCGTGCGGCGAGAAGGTTGACGAGCTCTACAGGCAGCTGATTAGTGTCAGGGTCTGCTTGCTGGGAAAGCTGACGGAAGCCTAAATTAATCGACGGCTTGATGCAATATTAATTTGTAAATAAGTAACTATAATGGTACGATGTTACCTCCAATTTTGTCAAAAAAGAAAAAGAAAAAGAGAGAGACGTTCTTGTCATGTATAAATGTTTTCTACAAGAACTTGAGATGGATGAAATATGTATAGATTTGTTAATTTCATCGAATGAGTTTTATTCAAGATTTCCATATGATCTATGTGGTTTTCAGATCCATTGTGAATATTAGATAGATTTGTTGCATACAAGCGATATATATATATATATATATAGGAAGGCGCTGATTAGTTCAACTAACAAAATTCAAAAGGTCCGAGTACAAAATTACAAAAAATCTCGGAGGAGGATTGTTGCAAAATAATTGTCTATCAAAAGAATTTAAGAAGTCCGCAATAGTATTTACGATGCGATTAATATGTATACATTTAAAATTTATGAAAACATAAATTATATTCTAAATATCCTAAAAAGATTTCGTACTAAGCGATACATATATGTAGAAGTTATAAAATAAACTTGAAAGTTCTCATAATCGATATCATATTTTCTATTAGAAAATCATAATCACCTTGATCCAATTAATATAATATTTCAAATATATAAAGTTCCTACAAAAACATATTTAATAATTTAAATTCGAAATATATTTAGACAAAAAAAATTCATTCCATCCAACATTGTTGATTATTGAAAGAGTAGTTCACATGACATATTTCTTGATCACATAACTTTTCTCGTAAAATTTTAAATTTTAAGCATGCTATTTATTGTCTATTAGTGATTTTTTTAACCTTATATTCCAAGTTAAATCACAACCGTTGACTTGGTCTCTCAAAAAAGTCGCATCCGTCCATTTCCTACTGCACCCGGTCAACGGTGGACTAGAAATCCAACTCGTAATTATATTACCAATAACGCCCCTATGTTGAACGCATATATCTGCCATCTTATCAGGGGCATTTCCGGGTGTTAATATTTGGGAATTTTTATATCTTTGGTCGCCGCCGCACAAACGTAATCCCAAGAGAACCCACAAACGTCTCTCGCCCTCCGTCTCGCCGGAAAAGTTTCGCCGCCGATGATGGATGCCGGAAAAAGGTCTTCTTCTTCGACGCCGATCGCCGCCTGCTCAGCCTACGATTTGGATGCCCCCTTGCGCCAGCCCTCCGATCTCTCGTTCTTGGTCCCTTCGACGCCGTGGTTTCGAGAGCTGTGGTTTGGGATCTCGAAGTAGTTCGGATAGTTAGAACGTTCTTAAGGTAGAGACTCGAAGCTTTGAATTATTTCTTCACAATTGGGGTAACTTTTCGTGATTTGGCAGAAGTTTGTGTTTGAGTCCCGCATCCGATTTGATTTCTGTTGTAAAGATTTAATTTTTTTTTCCTCTTTGGGATTTCGATTTAGTTTCGCAATTGGAATTTTTTCTCCATCTCTGAAACGAAAAAGGGAGTGTTCTTTATTATTTCCCCTTTATATAATTGGGTGAAAAATTGTCCAAGCGTCTAATTTATGATTATTAATCCCTCTAATTTACTACAGAAATATGCGGAAACCTCCTGCTGTGAACTGAGCGTGAAGTTTGATCAGTAACTTTGTTATTGTTCCTTTCCTGTAAAACTTTAATTGTTTGAACTATCATTCGATTTTGATTGCTTAAGAGTTAGACAATGTTTAATAATATACAAATAGCATAAAGTTTGATTATTAGCCTGTGGGAGTAATTTTCAAAACACTTTAAGAATCTCTTCATAAATTATGCTGTGAATGAGTGGTGGTTCGTTTCCGTTTGCATTAACAATTTACTGATTGTAAGTTTGTAACATGGCATCTTTGCTGCCTAATATAGTTTCTATCATACAAGTGCAGTTTGGAAGAATTTAAGGTTCCTGCGGAAAAATTGAAATCTTGTTCTTCAATTCTTCTTGGTGAGAAGTGCTTGCCTGAACTGTTGTTAACTTTAGCAAAATGCAACGGCATAAGTTTCAAAATCATGGTTGGGCTGCCTTTGATCGCAAACATCGAGGGACTGAAGGCAGGTCTGAAGATGAAGTAGATCCCTTCCCATCCATCTCAAATGTGGGTCATACGGTTTCATCCATGCCTACGAGAACTTTCAGATCCAACAGTGTTGCTATGGTGAAGTCATTTTCTTCAATTGTTCGTCCTTTAGATGTCCCGGCAAGTGGAGCCAAAGCTATGGGAGTAAAGGAAAGTTCTGTTACAGAACGTCATGACCTTCAGGTCCAAGATCAAACCAAAGCTACTACTGCTATTAAGTTACTTAAAGATATTCACAGTTGGGCTGAGCAGAATCTGATTGAAGACATATTAGCTGCCGTAAATAATGATGTTGACCAAGCTTCTCTTCTTCTGAAAGCAATGGTTTCGCCTGAGTCCAATATAAACGAAAAGAATCATGCTGGTCAAAGCTCTTCATCTGGGAATTACCAAATTGGGGAAGAGGAAGATATTTCAGTTGAGAATAAACTACCAGGTGATACAGATGAGGTTTTATTGACAAGTAAACTGATCTCCATACCCGATGAGATTGAGTGGCATGAAGATGACATTTACCTAAGCCACCGGAAGGATGCAATGAAAATGATGAGGTATGCCTGTTTGGACTGAATGGTACCTGCATAGAAAACTGTCATAGTGTATGAGTCAAATACGAAAATTATCAAAAATTCAAAAAAAACCTAATTTACCATGTATTTGTATTGGATGTTTAGTTCTTTTCATGACATTCACCATGTTTAGGCTTAACGTAGTAATTTTTTGTCAGTCTCATGAATGTGTGAACTGGCTTATGTCCTCAGTATTTGTCAATACAGTAGATCTTTGGCTTTCAGTGAATAGTACATCTGACATGAATGAATGGACTTAATGTAAAATACTTTTGTACAAGTAATATCATATACTCATTTTTCGTGTTGTTTTGAACTTGTAATACATTGCAAACTCAAATATGAAAGAAGGAATATATTTGACAGCCACCATCAACCAAACCTTAATGCCAATTTGTACACAACTAAAATATTGAATATGCCTAATCAAGTGAAGACCATGTATATTATTTTTCCTCTTCTAGTCATCCTATTTTTAAGACACTCGTGGTGTATACTCATTTTTTGTATTGTTGTAAACTTGTAATCTTGTAATACATTGCAAACTCAAATATGAAAGAAGGAATATATTTGACAGCCACCACCAACCAAACCTTAATTCCTATTTGTACACAACTAATATTGAATATGTCAAATCAAGTGAAGACTATGTGGATTATTTTTCTTCTTCGAGTCATCCTATTTTTAAGACACTACTAGAGATGGTTTACCTCAATCACTTGCAACAATCTATTTTTAAGACACTACTTCTAGGATGGTATATCTACTTGCATTTTCTTTTCTAACCTATAGTGATCACTCCTTTCAAATTTTCTTGATTAGCACTATTACTTTGGATTATATTAGGGGATGTTTGATAAAACTAAATTGAAACCTGAAAACTAAAATTTTAGTTGAATAATTAAAATTATTGAAAAATAATGAATGTGTTGATTGAATTTAAAGTCGATGTGGTTGATGAATTTTTGAGACTGAAATATGAACAATTAGTTTTGTTGAACTTTTTTTTTGAAAAAGAGTCTTATCGAACTTGATAACCAAAAGTATTGGTTATTTTGATGAAAAAATATCATTTATTCGGCAATTCATTTTAAATACTCACTGTTGACCATTTCATGGTAGCTACTTTTCCTTTTTCTCTAGATATGATTTCTTGTTTCCTACCTGCAAAATGTGTTTCACTGATTCCGTCTGTTGGTGTGTTTTAAATATCTAAGGTCTTGTGGTTCATTTCTTTGATATATTCCATGAAACAGGGCTGCATCTCAGCATTCTAGAGCTGCTAGCAATGCCTTCTTGAGGGGTGATCATATTTCTGCCAATCAGCTCTCTCTGAGGGCTAGAGAGGAGCGGATGGCTGCTGAGAAGCTCAACAATGAAGCGGCAGATGAAATTTTGCGACTTAGAAATAGCAATAATGACATATGGAAGATAGATTTGCATGGCCTGCATGCAATTGAAGCTGTTGCTGCACTAGAGAATCGTCTTCATAAGATAGAGTCTGAGATGATGATGAAACGTAGTGCATCTTCTGATCAACTGGCAAAACTAGAAGCCAATCACAGACGCTCACCATCTCTAGAACCTGTTAAGGTTTTTGACTCAGATTTTGTGTCTAGGAAGTTGGTACCTCAGCAAAGGCAGACAATACTGCAAGTAATTACTGGTGTGTTCTATGCAGCCTTCTTTGGATACTATTCCACGTGCGCACTCGTTTGATCACAAGTGAAAAACACAACAGAAAAAAGATGATAACTGGGGCACTGTCAATAGTTGAAAATTGAAATATAAATAAATAAACAAAATAAGAAGATGACCATTAAGTATGTACAAAAAATAATTTATTTATACTTTTTCGTAACTGGGTCACACCGAAATATTTGTTAGCATCTTCTAGTACATATGAGATAGATTTCCCTTTGGAACAAGAGAGATTTATAAAACTGTAAGATCCAATGTTTGTTTATTTTGGATTGGGAAGTGCTAGATAGATTTCTTTCATAAGCATGATAGAGGACCCATTGCAGCTTTCATTTGAATTCACCTATAATGATTTAAATTTTATCTTCTCTTGTAGGGTCTGGTAAACATAGCAAAGGCGAAGCTCATCTTCCTATCGCTGTCCGAAGGTTCCTACTTGAAAATGGGTAACTACCATAATTTACTTGACAAATATATTACAATCAGCCCTGAATACTAAAAGATCCATACTTAAAACTTTTGTTTCTTGTCTTCCAGATATCGATTTGATGATGCAAGACCTGGCGTATTCGCAGTTCGTCCCAAGTTTCGCCACAACTGAAGTTGGAGACCTCGTCACTGTTCCTAGTGTTTCTATAGTTTGCAATCCATTTTTCTTGCATTGGGCAATGTTTTAAGAAACTTTCTGACCATAGTCTTGTGAAAATACTTGCTTTAGATATAACATTTCATCTGAACTTATAAGTCTCATTTCTTCGGATCAATAAATTATGCATTAGTCTACATGACCAACAAATGAATGCCAATATCTTGAGCAATGACTTCGACAAAAATATCCCACTTACACGGCCTCAATGAGGGTTTTCATGTTGAACATTTAGCAACAGAGTAAACAACAAAATGCTTTATTTGATACTTGTGTACATCTACCGCAAGAACTTTGAACCACCGGACCATTAAAACTATGCTAAAAGGTATCTAGTGGATCTGTGTCATGGATGGAGACACTTTTAAGTGTTGGAAATAAGGCTCGTGAGAATTTAGAAAGAAATATCTCTTCCACAATTTCTAAAACCACAAATTTTAGTAAAGAAATGTTAATTCATATCTTCCACAATTTTTAATAAAAAAATATTAATTCATATTGCCAATTTGGCAAACTGCAGATAAAAACATTTCTATAGGTTAACACATTTCTATAAGGAAGCACCAGAGTCATTTCTTGGCCTATTAACTACAAGAACATGCCACAAGTTTCAATAATAACAATTACACAAGGAGAAATTTACAAGATAATAACTTTCTCTTGGACTGCAACCGGGAAAGCTTACACAAAAGACCCCGCTCTTAGTTTCATGCACACAAAAAACACTAAGAAAACGGCTAAAGCAAAAGACGTGGAGGTTGAAAAGTGGCTGTTGCAGCATAGTCATGTTATCATATTTGAGAAACCTGTCGTGTTCTAGTGTAAGAAGTTTCATTTTCTTCTCTCTTTTTCCCGTTTTTGACACTATCTCTTACTTAAGATTGACGATTTATTGATGAGCTAAGACATGGTCATGCCACAGCTAGGCCGGCTAGGCGCGGTCTCTTCTCCGAGTCACTGTTCTCAGGCCTCAAATCTATTGAGGCCTTCCTCTTGGTTCCTGCTTTTGGTGATACTGAGGCTGGTCTAGCATAGTTTCTCAACCTATGCACATCCTTTGTTTGAAGAGGCTTTTGGATGAAATCCTCAGCTCCAATGGCTCGGCATCTGCACCGCAAACAGAAAAAATGTCAAGTTGGTTCATGAACAGTTGGGAAAGAACAACTTTTCCTATGCTATAATTTGTCACAAAGCAAATATTACAAGGAAATTATAGGTGGAAATACAAAATTCAAAATCTGTTTAGTTCAAAATTCCAGTTAGCGAAGCTGAAACCTGCTGATTCTCTGTGGTTCATTCTCTGAGGACATGATTACAACGGGAATAGGTTTCCGGCATGTCTGCTCCTGGATTTCCGATAGAGGGAAAAGAAGATAATGAGATGGGTAAGGCTTTAATAGCATTTAGAGATACTAACCAACTGCAGACAAACTCAAACCAACAAATTGATTAATTGTAACCAGTCATTTCTGGCATGCAGAAAGAAGTCCTACCTTCACTGCCTTTAGGAGATCATAACCAGTCATTTCTGGCATGCAGTAGTCTGTGAGAATAATATCGATTTTATGATCCTGCAACATATTCGCTTGTCAGATTCAAGATCAAGAACAACCAACAAAAAAAAAGAGGCTCTCAACAATAATTAACTCATATGATCAACATCAGTTGAAAGTATGCAAGTATAAGGTATCAAATATGAGTCAATTCTGGTTAACAGTAACTTGGCATTCCAGTCATTACTGGTAAATTTCAGATGCCTATCTACTAGTCTGGTTATTTAACCGTTTTATTCATTAGCAAAGAGTCTAATAACAAGGGAGAAATGTGCCTGTGATTATGCTGTTTCAAACACATACTTTGCCATCAGCATAATAATTCAAGTGCCAATAAGCTGGAACTTTTTACAATTAGCTTTCTAATTGATATCTTACAAAGGAGATGTGCTTCTGAATACATCTCCGTTGTCACATTTGCATGGTAAAAGATGATTTCATCATGTTACTTCAACTAAAAAAGTAGGGATACTAATTGGACCTGGAAAATCTGTGTGCTTTACTTTACAAAGAAGAAAAGTGAGCACCGTCAGAAGGCTTTGGTTTCTGAAAAGTATGCTTACATTTACAATTGGGCACTCAGCCTTGCCTTCTTCTAATCCAAGGACTTCCATTGCCTTCTTTCCGCTATCAACAGCAGTTACTGGAATCAAAAGAAATTTTATCACACATCTATCAAAACTCTTGCAAGAGAATATAAAAAAAGTGCCATCAGACTAATTGTTTGTTCTATATATGGAACCAAAGAGTGTCATAACAGGATATTCTGAATGACTTCCAAGTTCAGGTGTCATAAAACTATACGAGAATAAAAATATATGCACGTAAAGAATCAAAATTCTCATAGTTCTGAAGTGAAAAAGTGATGACGGAAAGAAGTTGTGCTGGTTAGTATAATATATCAGTCCATGTTAGAGGTGATTCCGGCAATGGAGCAGAGCCATCCCCAAGAATGTTCAAAAGGATTAGTTTTTATTGTAAGAAAATTTCTTTTGCACTTGCTTTATGATAACAATCAAATTCTCTTGAGCAGAAAGAAATTTCCTGACTTCGGCTTAGAAAAATCAGTAAACATGAAGAGACACAGCAAAAAAACTTCTTTCTGCAGCGTGATCAGATTAAGAACAGCAAGACAACAGGAAGAAAAGTGATACTATTAATTCATGTTTGGTTAGACCATGTCACTTCAAATAGATGGCAAAACATTTCCCAGGATGAACTGCATGAAGAAGAACATGGACTGATGCATCTAATGGCAGCCCCAGCAATTCTGGTTGCAGATTAGCTCTTACCTTGGAACAGGGCGCCACACCTCTTGAGCAAGCTCTCCACTATCCTTCTGTCCACCGGGGAGTCATCCACCACAAGCACCCGCACCTCCATGCTTCCACCTCCGTCGCACTTCCCAGACTCCACCTCCTCCCCCTTCTCTTCCTCTCTCGTCTCCTCCATCACCATGTGAATTCCAGATAAGTGACAGCAGCAACCAAAGAAAGAGAGGAGCACATGTAGGACACTTCTGCAGTTATAGAAGAAGGAGAGGGAAGGAGACTTGTGGGAGTTGGTGGTGGGACCTGGCGCGTGCTGTGGGGTCCCCCGAGAGAGAGAGAGAGAGAGAGAGAGAGAGGATGAATTCTCTCACCCCTTAGATTTTGTTGTCGGGAGAGGAATCTGTCATCCCATGGGATGCGAGCTACATTTCTTTCTTGACCTCTCTCTCGATGCCTCCTGCTGTAAACAGTAAACTGCTCAGAATTCCCATCCATGTATTCATCAATCTAAATGCACATCGCCACTGTGCTATAACTGTTAGCCATTTAACCATTTCAACTTTGAGACCTCTGGCATCAAATTAGATCTCTTTTGACATCATACGAAGAAGGCAAAAAGATAATTAGATCTTACAGCTTCCTGTTAATGCTGTACTAAACATTGAATAATCACAGAGCCTTTGAGCATGATAACCTTCTACATGAAAGTAACTGTAATTGTCACCTTCTGACCAAAAGGGGACCAAACTCTGATATAAAAATCAATACTTTTTCAGTTCATAGCAGGTATATGATAAGTTTCAACCCCAAGAAAGAAATCTCATTATTGAGATTTGCAAGTTTACAATCTGTAATTGTAACAATCAGATTTGCAAGTTTAACAAAAAAAAGTTTCTGCTGGATTTGATTGGCAAGTCAGAAGCTTTACATGATATACTTCACATAATTCTTCCTTTCCTTGCTTCGGAAGCATAATCTGATGATAAAAGCTGAAACGATACAACTTTTTCAGAAAAAAAGTTGAAACATGACAACAATACAGCATCAAATGTCCATCATCATCATCATCGTCATATGAACTTTGCATGATATGTTTAGCAGTAAAACGCATCATAATACTCTTATGATGGGAGTTTAACATCCTGTGTTGGCCGGTTGCGTTGGCTTGCGCTTGTGGCAGAGGAAACGAAGAGAAAAGTCTGAAAGAAAGAGGGGTGTGGACCAAATTCGCAGTCCCAGATGCCGCTGGTGGGCCCCCCAAAAGCCCGAGGGTTTTGAAACGTCCAAGATCCTCCCAAATCTATTGTGGGACCCGCTCCTTCTGGATACAAAACAAAACTATAATAATAACAATATAAAAATATTACTTATTTAAATAAATAATAACGTATTATTTTATATTAAATTTATGATAATTATAAAATTTTCTTTCTTTTTTAAATAATTTATTATAAATTATTAAATTTACATCGTATATTTTAATATATTTTATAATTAATAAGATAAATAGTACAATATTATATACTTAGATAACTACATCTTATTAAACCAAAATAATAATAATAATAATAATAATTTTATTAATTGAGTACATAATATTATATTTTTTATATAATTCGTCATGTTAAATTTAAGATAAATATAAAATTATTTTTAATATTTCATTAAATATATAATAATATCCAACGAGAAACAAAATATAATAATAATGATAATAAGATGGCTTCGAAATCTAAAGGTGGGTCCCGCGGATTCGACATCTCGTCGCGACACCTTGTCGAGGTCGTTGCTGAGATGATGCCTACACACGTTACCGCAACGGTGTGGTCGACTCGCATAGGAAACACATGTTATATGATACATGGGGTTATCTATGTAAGCTAAAACTAAGGATAGTTTTGTGTTAAAAAAATATAGGTAAAAAAATGAAATGAAATATTATAAATTAAACACTTTAAACGTAACGAGCATTTTTATTTTATTTTTACAAAAATAATTTATTTTGATAAGTTAAAATAAGTTGATTTAGGCTTGTTTAACTAGCCTTATGAGTATGTTAAAACTAATTATAAATAAAATTTAAAAAATATATATTTAATAAATAAAAAATATACTTATAAGTTGTTAATTAACTATTTATAAGTCAAAAAAAAAAGTAAAATATCCTTGCTCATTTTTAAAAAGGTTGGGTTATTAATTTTAATCAACTATATTACTTTATATTTATATTTTTAATAATATTATTATGTAACTCTAAATATATCTTAATCAATATTTACTTTAATAAATATTATAATTACTTATTAATATTTCAGCACTTTTATTCAAATATATAATTATTTATATTTAAAAATAAATATCTACACTTAAAATATTAATCAATATTAATATTTATTAAATATTTTTTTATTAGCTAAGTCAAATAAATTCTTACATATTCATGTGGAGCTATTATTATATCAGCAATAAAAACATTACTTCGGACTTTAGATCCCAAAATACAACGCCTGTATAAAATAATGCAAATACGTTTTGAGTATACTTGAATATATAAGAATCAAGATTAAAATTTTGAATCGTCAAACTGATATTAAGGTTTAAAAAAACAAAAAACACGAGCTTATTCTCAAATATCTTATACTACTACAATAAAGACAATAAAATAAGTCACTTCAATAGGAAACTCTTAACGTTGGATTAAGTAATTACAGTAGCATGCTTAAATTACTTTAACAAATGAAATCAAGGGCAAAGTGATATAATAAACTTTTAAATGAACAAACGGAAAATGTTTTTTTTTCGAAATGCGTTTTATACTATAATCACTCTAATTCCAAAACAATATTTCTTGTAGCGTGTGTAAACCCATTATTGAAACCAAACTGTAGATGATAGGTTTTGATCTAAATACATTTGGCAACTTTTAACAATATCAAGAAAATAAATTTGTCTTGTAAAGACGATTTAATCTCGTAACTTCCCGTGATCCGTAATTAGGATAATGGAAATTTAGCATGAGATTAAAATGTGACTCTTATTAAAGATATATTTATGATTACTTTATATGTATACTTTGAAATATTATTCACATGTACTAAAGATCTTCATGCATCACCTGTCAATCCCTTGCATCGGAAAAGCAAACTTGAAAACTCAAGAGACTTGTCTTCGAGATTTCCTGCATTTGTCTCTTCATGTCATGGATACATAAAGTTGGGTAAAATTTATGTTTCAAAAAATGTGCTAAAACAAGAGGTAAAAAAATATTAATTTGTGTGTTCTTCCAAGTCCCAAGTTTGATACGGATTGTACTCCAACGATAAAAACTCTTTGCAGCCCACATGAAATCGCCTGGTAGTAAATTTTGGCACACGATGGAGGGACGTGTAGGGTGATCTTTTCATGCACATCAATCGACAGCCGTAGATCCTCAATCCGATGGTCACCATTTTTTTTGCATGGTGCATTAAATGATTGCTTTAAGAATTATTTAGTTAGATCACAGGGAGTACGTGACGAGACATCACGGATGAACTCGATACTATTTGTGTACTTTTTGTCCATATTTTTCGATGGAACTTTATTCCTTCCAATCACAAATTTTATGTGATATTGTTAGTTATTAAGGATCACGAGATTAGGTAACTCATCCTGATTTAATGGCGAGTATATATATATATATATAATGCTTTGATAAATTTTAAAAGTTTGTTTAAAAAAGATGTGCACCAACAAGGGTTAAGATGATGATGTACACTATCAAGCTCGTTCTTATGAAAATTTGAATTTTAATTTTTTTAAATATTAAATTCTTTTGTTAAAAATTTTATTCATCATAGTTAAGTATATGATTTGAGTGACACATTTTAATCCTAAAAAAATTGTGCACTCCGGCAAGTTGTGTACCCAAAAATGATTCTTTTTTTATTTATGCATATAAATAACTTAAAAGATTAGGAGAATTTTTTTTACCCAATTTTTTTTTTTATTTATGCTTATAAATAACTTAAAAGATTAGGAAAAAAATTTCCCTCCTAATGGCGCATATGTTGTAAGCTTAATTAATAATAATTCGCTTATAATATGTTGACTTTTTAAATATGCAATCAAATCATTAGAAAAAGTTCAGAAAATATTTTTTCATAAAATTCTATACTTTATCGTCAGTGGAAAAAATATAACTTTCAAATAGTAATTTCTATTGTCATTCCATGCTCTATCTTAATTTTTTATCAATGAAGAATATTTTTATCATCACTAAAACAAAATAATTTGAAATATCTTTTTTTATAAAAGGGTAGTTGGAGTGAGTGGAATGATGATTCTGAAACTGTTGAGGAAATCTTGGGAATGGCAACATCATATCTTTGGATGTATCCTTTGGATCGTAATATAAGTTCGAAAGCAACAAGTCGGATCCATGGATTTGATATGCTGATGAGATCTTAATTAGTCTACGGACACGTTTTGCGACTCCGATGTCACAAACAAAATTAGATTTGGTAATACTCACAATATATTTGTGTTTTTTATTTATCATTTCAAAATTTTCATTGCTATTTGATTTTTCCTATTTTATCCACACTATATTAAACATCTCATATTATTTTCGATCTTCAAGAGTCTCATAAGTTCTAAAATCTTCACAATATTTTTATCATATTACAATGTTTTACCTCTTATCATTCTATGTTTTATTTGGCTAAATTAAAGTATATTTTATTTATGTATAATTATTTATTAGGTATTCTTTGATTTTAAAATATGTTAATAGAAAAAATAATACTATATTAATATTCTACATTACAATTATTGTTATATTTATTTATTTACCCTAAAACTTATATATAATAATAATAATAAGTTATAATAATTTTATTTGACATGATAAATGCAAGTGATGAAAATGTTAATTTCGATGAATCTTTATTAGACACTAAAGTTTTAGAAAATTAGAAAGTTTAATGTCATTATAAAAGGAGAAATAAAATAAAATAAAATAAAATATTATAATCACGAAAAACTGTGGCATAAGTAGAATTTATTTATCATAAAAATAAAATATTATAATAGGAGAAAAAAATCTAAAAGGTGAGAGAAAGATATGATAAAATATTTCTGAGATATTGTGCAACTCTTGGACTCGGTTTGACAAGTAGAATCGGAGTTATCAGGATTTTAATAAATAGTTCGATTTGATAGATTAGTTCGAAGTGTGTTTGGATGAACTAAACTGTAATGATTACAAATAGATTCTATGAATGTTTGGATAAAAAATGAGAACCGGAAATATAAAATATATTTTAATGAAAATAAAACTTTATTGAATTAAAAAATTATATTAAATAATATAAAATTAATCGAATAAATTAATATTTTATAAAATATTTTTTATATAAATATCATTTAAATTATTTGTAAATAATATAAAAAGTTGTCTCACGGTTACTATTCAAAAAAAAAATATTGTTCTAAATATCGATTATTTTTTAAAAAAAAGTAATTAATATAAGTTAATCTAACGAATTTATATTTTGATTAATAATATTTTGATAAAACATTTTTTTAAATAAAAAATATACTAATAAATAATTTGTATTTTAAAATAAATATAAGGTAATAAAATATTTTCTCAAAAAATAAATAATATAAAATTATTCTCCTTAATAATATAATAAAGTAATTCATTTTATTTCTAAA
>LTAE01000355.1:23232-88954 GCA_001647135.1 Pontederia paniculata | reverse complement strand
CCCCCCGGTGCCATCCAGATCCTACATATCTTTAGCAAGATGGAGAAGAATCAGAAAAATAGATGTTTCACACCACTGCAACACGTGAGTCACAACCAAGCACTCAGTACCAGAAATGAAAAATTACTGAAAGTTGCCAGAATTTTGACAGTTTATATTTCTCACAAAAAGATTATTTACGGAAACTTCCTAGAAAGCACCAGAGGACACACATTGAGATATCAAAATGGATATTTAATGGAAGAAGCCCTAGGAGAGAGGTGAGCCCTAGTTTGGGGAGGAAGCCACTTTTGGAGCAGCACCACATCTTGGAAGAAGAACACCGAGTTTGGATCTGAGGGATGCTTCCTGAAACTTTTATTTGTGTTTTGACGATATTCTATATCTAAACTTACAATTTAGAGTTAGTTAAAAGCTCATCAATGAAAAGCAAATGGCATTCAAGATTAACAGGCTAATGCTGAAATCTATCAACTGAAATACAAAATCAATGAAACAAAAGTACTTAACTTGGTGCCATATTCAAAATTGAACAGAATTTCAACAGCACCAAGTTTAGTCTAGGACCATAAAAATATATTATTCTTGCTGGGAGGTGATCGAAATTAATGAATTACCTTTCTTTGTTCTTGGTTTTTATAGAAATTAAGTAATTCACAGTCGGAAGGAAAGCTCACCACATTCTCAAAATATCTAAAAATTTGTGGCCGACAGAAATCACATAATAGAACCTCATGATGTTAATGTCTAAGAATCCAACAAAGATTCCTCCACATCTTGAAGGAGATTGTTTGTCCTCCTAGCTTAATCCAACATTAATGATAGTGTTGAGATTAAGTTTGGAGAAGTTCATTGTATAATCACAAACTTTCTATTTAGTGCATATTATGATCCTTTTTGCAATTTTGTTGATTGGTATTCCAAACTATCTACTACATTCTGTAAAATTGTTATCTATGTTATCATATTTCCACTATTTTATTATCACGTCCATGCATTATTGAGATTTTTTTTCCAGAAAGTGTTATATGTAGAAAAATTTTGTTCAATACTATGTCTTGTTTCTAAAATGATTGTTAAGATGTAGTTGTGAACTTTTTAAGATGAGAAAATTAAATCACTTTTTTTTTCTTGTTTTGTTCCAAAGCTTGCATGAAGAGAACTATTTCTTAACACAATCTTTTCTTAAACCTTAGAATTTGCTAAACATCTTAGTTCTCTAAGTAATTGGTCTATATCTTAAGAAAAATAGAGGTAATTGTCAAATGGTGTCCATCACTATATTCATTATTTTTAGTCTAACCTGAAGGGGCTTTATATTTTTTTTAATAAACTACTCCTCTATCCTTCTTAAATGAAGAGACAAGTGTATGCAATCAAGGGTCAATCCTGACACCTATTAGATTATTCTAGGAAGAAACAAGAGGATTTTGTCTTGGGGAATAATTATTTCTTTCCCTCAATTAACTACTCCTCTGCTCTCTCACTTGAAAGAGCCACGAGAAAGTTGAATGCTCAATACGAGAAAGTTGAATGCTCAACACTTTTTAGCATCCTAGCTAAATATTCTAGAAGAAACACAAGTATGCGCTAGGAGAAGTTTATTTTTTGCTTTCACACCCTTATAGATCATAACATAATGATAAGTGTAGTCAAAATGAAAAAGAATGAAGTGAAAAAGGAAAGTATCGATTCAAAAGTAAGAAAAAGGTTTGAAAAGAAGGATGTGGACAAGAAACAAACGAAAATGTGTTACACTTTGTGATTATATATATATATATATATTATATATGTATGTATGTATATATATAGAGAGAGAGAGAGACTAGTTCTTAGAGTTTTTGGTTGGAGAAGAAATCCTAAGTCTAATAAGAGATTGTGACAATTGGGCAGCAATGTTGTGATCTTGAATTGCAATAGACATGAGCACTCATAAATAGAGACTTGATAAGAATAGATATCATTCCAACTTAGTGTGCTCCAAACAGGGACGGACCCACATAGGAAATGGGGGGCCACGGTCCCCCTAACTTTTCGGTGTATTAAGTTATATATATACTAGCCGTTGAAGTAAATATATAAATAAAATATTAAGAAAGTAACAAAATTATGTAATAGCTTAAGTGGATAGGTGGGCTTGACTTATATCAAGAGGTTTAAGGTTCAAATCCTATCAATGCCTTATTATTTTGACCTCTCCTCGAATTTTAGTTTTTTTTTATAAAATAGCTTGCTTTTCATACTATTGCTAAGCTGAAATTATGCTTCTTGTCTTAATATTTTAATGATTGCTTGAGGACAATGAAGGTTTCAGTTTGGAAGGGTTTGACTTCTGAGTTTTACATGCATAATATTCACTTTTGAAATATGCATTTGAGTTTGATCTCATATCTTTTCTAACATTATTCTTATCATATGTGCATTTTTCCACACTTTGCATGCATGATCCTAATTTTCTCTTCAAGGTGTTATATAACTACAGTTTCAAATTGAATTGATATTGTTTTATGTGTATTTTTAGAAATATATAGAAGTGTAAGAAAAATAGATGTATCAAAACCCAGCATCTAATGCCAAAAAAGATAAATTGTTGAAGGTTAACATAATTCTGAGCTTGCATTTCTAACTAAAAGATTCTCTACGGAAGCTTCCTAAAAAGCACTAGGGGACACGAAAAGGAATATTTAAAGAAGAAAATTCTAGGAGAGAGGAGCCCCCATTTGAGAACGAAGCCACTTTTGGAGCAGCAACGTATCTTAGAAGAAGAAGTACACCAAGTTTGGATATGTGGGATAGTTCTTGAAACTTTTATTTGATTTTGATAATGATTTCTTGTAACTAAACTTACATTATGCAGTTGGTAATGTCAGGGGATAGTTTCATTTTTTATTCATCTTTTGGTTTGAGCTGAATGAACTCATTTGGATTCTTGTATTATGATTTGTAGTGGTGTGAAGAGTTGTTTGATTTTACTTGTTAAGTGGATTCGAACTAGGAGGTAGTTTCTATTTTCTTTCTTGATTTTGATTCGACATTCGGATTCAAAGAGTGATACGTCTCGAGAGGGAGGCACTCTTGCAAATTTCAAATGTTTCACGGTCTTTGAATTTCACACATGTTCTGTGTAGTTTTCAATTCATCAATGGTAGGATCTTCATTGCATGATTGTGAGAAACCTATCAATATTTAAAGGCTTGAGCAATTAGAAAATTGAGAGATCTCCTCTTGCTTATTTACAACCGAGCGATAAACCCAATCAATTGATTTTAGCGATCGTTGGTGACTTAATTATATGCTTGGAAGTCATTGATTAGGGTTAGGTCGTTAGATTAGTATAGGTAGGTACTAAATTTGTGTTCCTAATCTTCAATACTGAGAGACTATAAAATTGTAATATGAATCTAAATGTCTCAAAAAAAATTATGATTCCTCTTTTTACTAGGAATTCTAGCAATACATAACCTTGCATGATAAAATAATGAATCAAACTCTAATTAACCCCGCAGTTAGACTAACTCTAGAATCTTATTTATCATTGCATTCATCCATCTTCTTTATGCAATCATTTTTTTTATTTTCCCAAAATTTCTGAAAAAAATGACCATTAGCTAGCTAATTACTTTTCTTAATAATAAAACTCATAATCTAAATTCATTACTTTTTTAGGATTAATTTTATATTAGATTAAAATTATTTAGTATCTTTAATTATTTTAGCTTCCACGAATTTGATATCCGAAGTGGTGCAACATATTTATATATCGAAGGTTTAAAACTAACAATCCTCACTATATATTATCACAACCTTTTACGGAAAATAGGATTTCCTGTAATAAGAAAACGTGGTCCCAATCGCAAATCGATATGGCGCGCTCCATCCTCCATCTCACGCGCTGCGCCGCTCTCTTCTCCTCACCTTCCCCTCCTTCGCCGCCTCCTACGCTTCTTCTCTTCAGGCTTCCGACTACCTTCAAGGCATTCTCATCTTCCACTGCTTCCGTCGGCGATGGCAGCCACAAGGGCGACTACCTTCACCTCAGCGACGAGGAGCTCATGGCGCAGTGCTCGCTGGACACCTACAAGGCCTCCGGCCCCGGCGGCCAGCACCGCAACAAGCGCGAGTCCGCCGTCCGTCTGACCCACCGCCCGACGGGCATCACCGCCCAAGTTCGTCCCGATGTCTATATAATCCCGCGTTAAAGTCCGCTCTTAGCTTTGGATTTCGATTCCTTAGCCATCGCTCACCGGTAAAGTTTGAATCTTGCAGGCCGTCGAGGATCGTTCCCAACACAAAAACCGGGCGGCGGCGATGGTCCGTCTGCGTACACTGTTGGCTCTCAAAGGTAGTCTTTTTTGTTGACCAAATTTGCGCGTAATTGATGCTGCATTAATCATACTACACAACTACTACCCGTAATTGCTAGCAGTGTGTTTGTGTATTGTTTAGCACTTCATAAGTTGCTATCAATGAAAGAATTGAATGGGAACCAGAAGGAATTTTAGCATTTTGGTGAACTGACTGAAGAGAGATGAAGTAAAAAAAGACCCCATAGAGAGCCAGAACTGCCCCAAAACCTAACTGAAGGGAACAATGAGATGAAATGTGCCTCTTAAGGGAATGAGCTGAGAGGTAAACTTCGGCAGGCTAGCATAATTGAGGGTCGGCGAATGTGTGCTCAAAGAGAAGCTGTGTTCGTGCCTTAAAATCCCTGAGCTCTTGGTTACTAGAAAGCAATTTGACCATTCTGTCTAGGTTTATTCTCCATATGTTCTATACATCATATCTGCCCTGTAGTGAGTGTGTTTTGATGGTAACAAGCCATTACGAAACTTTGTTACAGCACCATATTATTTTAATTAATGGATCAGTCTGTTTGGATGAAATGACCCTTACTTTTCAACCGTTAATGGAGTTGGCCTACTGATAACCTTAAGTTCCTCACGTCAACTAGTTTTCAAAGAAGATTGATTGGCTTTGACATCTGAAATTATGGCTTTAATCACAACAGAATCTCAGGTGCATCAGCAGTAACTAAAAATGGCTGCTATCTCCAGAGGAAAGTTGATTATTTCATAAAATTTTAACTCATAATTTGATAACAAAATTGTATAGATATTGTTGCACAAAAATGTTACTACGTATTTTATTTAGTATCAGATGTCTCTTTTCATGATTTCTTTTTTATTTTCAATATTTGACCAATTATTTGGTACTTATAATCATCGGTATATCTGAATAGTGAAATAAACTTGTGGTTAGTCAGGAAAGAAGTAAATATGAATGAATATATACCTCCTCAAGAACTCCTGCAGATCCTACCTGCAAAATCAACAATCAGGGGAAAAGATGTTGGCCCTCAGATTGGTCCTAACAATTCCAAATTTGCTCTGGTGCTTGTCATTTGCTTTTTGTGCTCTCTTTTGTTGCAGATTGGTTTTGCTATTTTGCACGTTCTATAACATAGTACCTCATCTATTTTGGCAGGGAATGCAAGCTTTATTGGATTTAATTTTTGCTCTAGAAGGTTCAGTGTCAGAGACAGCAAAAAAACTGGGGTACACTGCTTATTCGTTCTTATGTTACCCTGCTTAAGCAAACTCTAAAGCGCTCAAATTGAATGTGGTGGCTGTATGAGTTGCATTAGTATTTCATTACTGTTAGGTTGATATAAAGATATTAGTTTCATATTACTTGGTTGATTTGTTTTATGTTTAATTACCCTCTGTGAATTGTAATGTATCTTTCTAAAGGAGTATTAAAATTGATTTTTTTTTTAAAATGTAATTGTTACACTACAGACTAGGATTACATATCTTTAACTTCTTTATTTACTTAGGAAACGTTAAACGATGAATAATTACAACATTTTGTTAACCAATGATATATTTGCATTTTCTGTAAGATTTAAATTGCTTTATTCCATTTTCGTAGTATTGACAACAATAAAATTTGGTCCTTTTGCAATTGCTTTTTAAAATTTTCTCTAGGCTAAGCACGGGTGCCTTGTCAAAGTTGATATTGTCAGATGATTCACTACGCTTGACTGTAAATGAGCTCAGGACATCAAAGGTAAGTTCATGTAGCTTTCTTTTTTGTGCTTATATCAAGTTTAAGTATATAGTTTTGTCATAAGAAACATGTATCCTCAGAGGATACTAAGAAAGCATATCCCTGGATGTTTTCATTGCTATGCCACTTTGAATATGCGTCAAGAGCTTCTGCTTATGAAAGGATGAATCACATGCCTTGAGGGATTATCCAGCTAACAGGGTTAGGAGAGGGTACACCACATGAGCCTTACCATGCTTTCACCTAAATTTTCTTTTAAGCCTTGAGCATGTGATACCTCTGGATGTTTCTTAAAATATATGTTTTCTTTTTCAAGTATTTGTTGCTAGGAATATGTTTGGACTTATTTTTTTCCTAGAAATTAAACAGATACTTTCATGACCAATTAAAAAGCATCAACATGGGATATTCTATGACAAGTGAATGACATTTTTTTGGTGCTTAAGAGGTAAATTGCCTGATCTGGAAATTCTAATATCAAGTTCCAACTTTTTTGAGTAGGGTATGAGGCCTCTGAAGTGAGAATTCTTGCTGAAAATCAACAGCAATAAGAAAGGTTTGACAACCTTCTACACTCTCTTCGTGATTGTATCTTTCATGAATTTCAAGAAAAGGTTTTATCATCTTCGTCCATCTTACGATACATATTCTCTACCATTGCAGAGTCATTCAATCACCTTTAAAGATCCACTAAAATGTGCCCCGCTGCAACATTGGTCTAGATCGAGCTATGATATCATAGCCTACTTCTAACAGATAATTTCTAGTAATGGAAACCTATAGTTTGTCTTCTTAGAAATGATTAATTCTTTGTAGGTAAATGCCTTGATACAGACGTCGTCTATTTTTCTATTCCTTTTTTTTGGCCGGCTTCCCTAATCACATTTTCGTGTCTGGAGACTGGGATATATATAATATGATTGCCAGTTCGTCCATGGTCATTTCAATAAAAATCCTTTAGATGACATTTGCAATCCAATACCTTTCGGTTGCTGTAAATGATCATGGAATGGTTGGTCTGATCCACTTCCTGTTCCGATTTCCAAATGAGCACATACTACTCACTGTTTATTATCATTTGGGTGTCTGCACCTGCAATTCACAATGTTTTATTGTGCCAGCACCTGATAAATTTGTCTTTTTCTTATCTGGTTATATAGGAGGTTGACAGTTTGGTTGAAGAATAAGATCCAAAACAAAATTATCTTTTTCTTATTTTGTCAAACGTTCAATAAATGTTAGTTATCCAAAAAATTGCAAGAAAAGAACAAAAAATGTTGTATAATAACTTTTTTTTTCACTTGCCAATCAAAACAAGTAAATTTAAAGAGGTTGCTATATATGCTGCAACCTTTTATACACGGCATATTTTTACTTAAAATTATTCATAATTTTGAGGTCAAGAAAATGATAAAAAAATTTAAGAAAAAGTTATTAGTAATTTTAGGTAAAAAAATATGTAACATATATATTAGTATATTCACTTTTCTGAATTTTAAACTAGGGTTATTTCATCTATCATCCCATCAAGTACAATCTATTTTTCACATCTATTTCTATATTATAAATTCAAATATTTTATTCTAGAACTTATCGTGATTTATCATTAGAATCATTTTGTTTATTTTAATAATTATAATTAAAAAAATAAAGGGTAATTTTCACCACTTACAATAGTATTTTTTTCGATTACAAAAGAAAGCTTGTGGTCTGGTACAAGAAAACGAAAGATTAAAAATAAAAAAATATATAAATCTCACTAGTGAGATTCGAACTTAAGACGAATCACTGCACTAGTATTTGAATTGTCCTACATTTATTACATATGATGTTTCCACCTTTAGGCTTATATCTTTAGGTCCTATTTGGCAAGTGAAACTTGACCAAATCTTGATCAAGTTTTACTCAATTTTGTCAAATAATGCATTGACCTCGAGTTCTAGCCATCGATTATTGCAATTTTTTTAATGCTGCCAACTTTTTTTAATTTTTATCTATCTTTTCTTTTTTTTTCTTTACTCAACTTTTAATATTAAATAATAAGTTTAACTTTATCCTAATTTAATAATATGATTATATAATTATTAATTATCATATTATATTTTTAGCTGATAGTTTTTACTTATTTTTGTGATAATATTTTATTAACTTAGATGTGAGATTAAATAAGTTCATAAATTATTTTATATATTATTCATGAGAATAATTTATATTATTTATTTTTTTGTAAAAAATATTTTATTACCTTATATTTAATTTATAATACAAATTATTTATTTGATACTTCATAAAACAATTTTATGAAAATATTGTTATTAAAATATTAATTCACGAGATTATTTTTATATTATTTTTAACAATTTTAAACTATGATTTTTGTAAAAAAAAATTATTCGTGAGTTTAATTTTATATTACATGCTATAATTTTTAAAATGATTAAGTTTTATTTTTATTAAAAAATATATTTATTTATTTTTTGCTTTTTATCTAAACTAATCGAATTCATTAAATCCGAAATCAGGTCTTTCATGTCATAAAAATAACACATCATCTATTTTTAAATATATATTAAAATAACAAATAAAAAAAGAGACCTGCCCCCTTCGTTATCGCCGAAAGAGATCCCACAACTTTATATACGTTAGAAGAGGTAAGGGTGGGGGATGAGGGGAGAGGGGCGGCACTTTGCTTTGCTCCGTTGAAGGAAAAGGTTTCTTTAACTAAAATAACAAAAAAGAGACCTGCACCTTCTTTTTTATTTTTTGAATTATATATACATGACATGTTATTTTTTTTCTTATTTTAGTGGCATGCTATTTTTTTTATGACATGAAAGAAAGAAAATCCGTTGAATCAGCAAAAATTGATAATAGTCCATCATGAACGTTTCTATGAAAAAAAGTTGGAGGATAATTCAAATATAATTACTATAATTGAGGCGTCATCCGTGAAATTTACTTAAAAAAATTAAGTTAACTTGGTAGGAGGATTTGGGTGACAATTCAAAATTAGTTGGGGGTTTGCAAATCAAAATAAGAATGGCCTTGACAAAGACAGTTTAAAATTCGGATGATTTCACAATTAGTACTTGAAATAAATAGCTTGACGTGTTCCAACATTTATACCACTAGAACAAAGTTGTAGCAGAAAATATTACACAAAAAAATGAACAAAAAAAACGAAGATAATTTTTTCCAAGAAAGAGAAAAAATGCATACATCTGAGTTCCATAATTATCAGTGTCTGAATCTTACTACTCTTAAGGATATCTTATCCCACCTTGAAATTTTACTCTATAAATACAACAAATACAATAAGAATAAACAATCGCACATTCTAAAATATAAAACAAGAAATAGGCTACAATGCAAAAATACCTTCTTTTGAGAAATAAAAACAATAGCCCATAAGAAAGACTTGAAAACTAGAATTTCACCACCGGATGATGAGCCAAGTTCAATGGCAGAATTTATGTTACTTCTGTACATGGCAGAATATAATACAACTTCCCAGCGAGAAACGGGAATTCAAATCCACATAACTACTTCATGGGCATTACATAGTTGCTTGTGCATCCTAATTCGATCCACTTTTACAACATTTGCTCAGTACAAACACAAAACACATTAATTTTCGCAAATACCACAAGGTGAAGTGATTTCTAGTCATCCACAAATGTTCCTACTGGATGAAAAGGCTTCCACACAAATATTATTCATCTATGGAAATACCGGGTGTTCAAGAAACTGGAATCAAACCTGCATATAGCTCAATTTATGATGGTTACTACCAGGTCACGAGGACGCAAGAAGCATAATAGAAGAAAAGCTGCTATAGGTAATGTTTCCACATTCTTCACAAAAGACTGATGTGCTACCTCCGTATGAGTTAATCATTCCACTCTTTCTACCATTTAGCAAAATTGTCACTAGATTCTCACTCTACTCTAAACTATATGGAGTACACAACATGTGAACACGTAATTGAAAAAAAATCAAAGGTCACTCTTCTCTAGGACTACACAGCCGAACCCGTCCGGGATTCAACAATGATTCTGACATTATCCATCCCTGCACAGATAATAGAAATTCTTAAGTAGCACACATAAATTGGTTTGAACTATTTCAGATGAATGAAAATGTGCCTCATGATAATAAAACATAGGTTGCTTCTCAGCTTTCGTGCATGTTTCAACTACATGAGAAATACATATTTAGTGGCAGCACTGAGCCACTGGCAGATGTATTATATGTTTTAAACTTATTTTGTTCATCATGCAAAGATAGCTCGTCAATGATGTTCTTGAATGGAGAGTGTTTAACATAGTCTGCACCTGACCATTTTGCTTTTTTGCATTCTATGACAGTTTGACAAAAACATCACATCCCAGGTCCAAGTAAAAAACTGGGAATATATATATGAATATTTTGTTTAAAGAAACGAGGATATATGCATGCATTTACTACATACTTGTATAAACAGTATAGACATGGTACGTAGAAGTGGCTTTAGAGAGATAATGCAACTTATAAAGAGGAATGTTGCCCACAGCGTAGCCATTGGATGGAGTTGATGCGTGCCATAATATGCATATTATGTGCACATCAGCTCAATCAATGGCCACTGCTTTATACAGCAACTGAAGCAAGTAATGCATGTAGCATACTCAATTCTCCTTGACTAAAATATTTTGAAAGCTGCAAAAGAATCACCTTTTCTGCTGCTTTTCTCTTGAAAAGCTCATATGAAGATGAGACAATCCTGCAAGACTCAAGAACATGAGCTAGAAACTCAGAGTTGGTAGTAAACAAAGCTTCTTTGCCATCTGTATGCTTGGAATTCAGGTGCTTCCTCCTAGAATGAGTTGCATTTGCTGAGTGAATGAAATGCAAAAGAACATGAGCCTGCGACATAAGAAACATTAGTATAACACACTAAAATGGAATTTACTCACTTATTTGGCATTTAGCAATGGTACTCACGTGAAAAGCTGCTTTGATAATATCATCCGACTTCGCCTTGTCTTTGAACAGTGCATAAATTTTATCTCTTGATGGATTATAAGTAATCAGGTACTTTTCTTTCTGTTATATGCAAGGATACATTAGCCAACCAGGGAAATCAGACCATGGTATAAAAAAATAATTAAAGTTGCAACATCCACTAGCATCGGACAAAAATATGCAACAGCAGCAGAGTACCAAAATTTGTGGGAAAACAAAAAACAGCTGCGTGGGCTATGATTTCGTCCATGATAGAAAAAATACCTCAAACAATGGCTGCATACATAGAAATGAAGAAGGCTCCTGAAATGCTTCTCCAAACCTAGGACCTGAAAGCATCCAAGGACTTTGAAAATCATAATTTAGATTGCCAAAGGCATGTACCCAGTTAAAATAGTACAAACCTAGAACAATCGATGTATGTTTTGACCAAGGAGGTGTGAAGATATTTTCCATTGAGTTCCCTTCCGTCAATGATGGTACATGGCCTATATACATGGTTATTGAGAAGTTGTTGTAGTTATATGTTGCCAAAATAGAAATAAACAAATATACTTGTTTTTTTTTTTGAAAGGGATAAACAAATATACTTGTGCTATGTTTGTTTCAGAAAAAAACCAGCAGGATGGAGCTTAAATTATTGGATGTAATAATATGTGTATCATTAGAAAGGAAGTTTAATATACATGCCTATGGGGACAACTAGACATGCATTCACATTCATAGTTGGCACAACTAAGGTGTTCCGTAACACAAAATCTGAAGTACTGCCAATAAATCCACATCATAACATATATGTGGCACTTACCAGAAAATGAAAATAAAAATAAAAATGATACAAAGAGAAAGAATCTCAAAATAAAATAAGAATATATGTTACAATTTGTTAATGAAATAAATTGCTTTTAAAGGTAATGTGAAATCTAAGACTTCAAATATACTTGCTCAGCTTACCAGTCTTAATGAAGGAATCCACAGCCACAGTGAACCTTGCTCTGTTCAAAGTATTTAATACAACAGATTTGACCTAGCAAAAAGAAAGAAGAGCCACCTTGAGGAATGTTCTATTGAACTAATATTTACAAAGTGACAATAGTTACACAATCACAAAGACAGACCTCCTGGTAGGAACTAAGAACATAACCACATGACAAGAAAGCAAAAGAAGCCACCAATGATGGATTCCTTTTGGCTATTAAGATGCTCAATCCAGTTCCCAGCTGCAAAACATAGTTTCTGCGTAATTAGAGTCAATGGAGCAAGCAAGACAAAACAAAGTCGTAATAACCTGTTAAAGATCAAAGAGAACTGGCTAGTTTCTACAGGCAAATTATACATGCTGCTTTACAGATCAAATCCAGATTTCTTTTCACTATTAAGCTAGTTCAGGAGTAAGGACTTTATTAACTTTATCTGGGAACTACATCATTGCAAAGTAAAATTGGGCAAGTATAAGGGCACTATAGGTAGAGATGTCTAACATTAAATCAAAACACAAGATAAGAGAATATCAACGTCATTGAACAATACATACACGGTCCTGAAATACCAGCAAGATGAATAAACTATAAGCTTATTTAGTAAGGTATTTTATTTTCAGCAAACCAAAGAGCATAACTATTTTATTGTAAAGGAGATTATGTTAAAACTCTAGTGGGATTATGGTAAATCTTACTGAGAATCTTATGCATATCGGATAACATGAATTCGACTGGAACAAAAAAGCAGTGACATGCATAGTGAAAAACACACAATGAGCAAAGGAAAAAATATCAATCCATGATGTTTATCCTACATTTGAGTAATTTTTTTAGATATGTAACAAATTCATAAAAAAGGACCATGGAACCGAACTAGGGCAAAGAATGGGAAAATATGCTTAAGAAATGTCATGCTTTATGGTGCAGTTGGGATGCACCTTAATGCTTGGAGGAAGATTTATTGTCCTGATATATTAGAGGGTGGTCTTGGGGTTAGAAACCTATGCTGAAATAATCGCCTCCTTCATGGACTATGGAACAAACTGAAAACACTGAGGGCATGGTTTTCTTTGCATGCTACAATAGAGACCTTTCATGGGTTTCCGGCCCACACCTCCGGCACGGTGAATCATCATTTTGGGGCAGTCTCCACCATCTTCCCCTTGATGAGTCAGTTCTATGCTTCCTTGGGCTCGGGGACCTATTCCTCCTAGCACACTTGGAGTGGCTTTCCCTGGACTAGCAGTTCTTTGGGCGATTTTTGCAATGACAGCCATCGAGCTTTGGTCAGCAGCATATATTGGTAGGAGGCTATGGACCCTGCTGTCAAGTTTGCTCTGTCCGATCAGCATTTTGAGGAGCTTCTCACACTACTCGATTAGATCTCCAGGTACCATCCAGACGGCTTCAGACCAGATAGCTAGCTATGGCTTCTAACCGATACTCGGCTAGAGTCTACAAGCAATTACCTCCAAGAGGCACAGTTTCATACAACATCAAATTTGATTGCCATTGTGCATCTGGCGCTCACAAAGACCATTCAATGTCAAACCCTTCTCTTGTCTATTGAGGTGCAGGATGCTCACTAGAGCTTACAGGGTCAACTGGGTTTCAACCCCACATGTGCACTTTGCGGTTTGGTTGAGGACATTGCCTGCCTTCTCTTTGCATGCCCTATAGCCATGGACGAATAGAGCCGCATAGGACTCTCGAGGGTTGACACATCAGTAGTGGATGTCTTTCGGCTTTGCTATGAGCTATTGGTATGCATGACAACTCGGGGTGGAGATGTTTATTGGCTGAATCCCTAGCTACCACAAGGGTGATTTGGCTGCAACGTACACCGCACATCCTTTTTATAAGTGATCGGGTCTTTGGATAGTTATTTTTGTTTCGGAAAGCTTCAGTTTTCCCTTAGCTCTCCCACACACACTGGTACATTTTCGTTTTTGTTTTAATACAAGCTGATGACAACTGCACCTTGTCACTTGACTAATATACTTTAACAACGTCATTGTATCCAATATTTTAGTCAAGTGATACTACACTCACAATCCAATTTTTTAATCAATCCGTCGCACCTTTTTAAACCGAATGAGTGTGAAAGGTGAACATGTGCCTAACCTCGAGTCAGAAAACAAATTGATTTTTCTACTAATAGTACACAAATGACAAAAATACTCGATGGATTTGGTCTACATCCATATAGATAAAAACAACTTCCTAAAAGGAAAGACTCCAATAACTACTTTTCACTTGGATAGGTAATAGTTCAAATGGATGCTAGCAAGAACATAATTCAAGATCAAACTTGGGAAACAATGGTTTTGGTACTTGTTAGAAAGCATGGAGCTTATTAAATGTGTCCGAGCAAAGTAGTTGATAGTGGTGTATTCAAACATTATTTATGTTGAGGTTCTCAGTGCTGGGAGAAATTATGGAGATGGAGGAGCTTTCATCGAGGGTGCCGTGAGTCCAGTTTATTTTATTTTTGAGAGGAAAAAGCATGACTATCAATGTGGTAGTTATCAAGGTTTGCTTGGTTGGAAGGTCGAAGAGCACAACCAGGGGCAGGACTAGCAGAAGTCATTTGTGGAGGTGGCCCTTAATCAAGAAGCAGCAGTCATATCCATTCATTTATTGTTATTTCTGACATACAGTTGTAGCAATTAGAAGTTTTTGCCTTCTTCTCCTAATCAGGGTTGGAGTCAAGTTATGCTACAATGCTTGTTTAGAAGACATTATGATGGAACAAAAGTTGCAGCCATCTTTGGCTTCTGGTTTGACAGTTTTTGGATGAGAACCAGAAGCAAAGACAATCTCTTCTTCATCTGAAGGCTCAAATCATCATACAGAAGATCAGGTGGTTGCCCAAAGCTTGTATAGAAATCTAGTTTGTTTGTTCGTACTGGTTGCATCAGCAGGAACATTTGATAAACTAATGAGGTGTAAAGCTTAGTTTTGGAGAAAAGTTATCTTTTGATTTCATCAACATTTTTGTCTTATTGTTTTTGCAACCAACAACATACCATAGTAAATAGACAGGTAATGTACCAGGTCTGCTACGTTGCCAACACACTCTCCTTTGGCAGTGACATCACCAATATTTTCCCCTTTAGCATAGGCTTTATATATTGGGGTACGTGTAGAAGTTGATGTTACAGCAGCCACATTCTATCATAAAAGAAGAAAGCAGATTAAAGATAATGTCCATTGCAGAGTAACAAATTGATAGGAAGAAAGTCATGTAAAAGCTTCTTAAACCTTTGCCACATTGGCTGCACAAGCCATTGGCAAGAAAAAGTGTGGAAAAGCAGCTGTTGCTAACTCCACTCCAGCGCCCAACTCCATCAAAAGATCACCCGCAAAACGAAGCTGGATAACACATTAGTTTAAATATGAGTACTTGTAAATAGATGTTTTATGGAAAGCAACATTCATGGGGTACCTGTTTTAGATCATAATCAAACTTCTTTCCTTGACGAGCAAATATCATTTTTCCAACACGTCCAGCTCCATCCTATATTTTACAAACATATGCTATAGATCACCAATACATAGTCACTAGTCACTACTTAATTTGAGAGAAAAAGACAATGAAATAATAGGATGTGTGGTTAATAAGACAGCATAAAACTCTTTGTTCTTTTTGAGGCACCATTATATCCAAGAAGAATAAAGTGTGCTAGATAAACATCAAAGTAGTTGCTGCAACAATTGGTTATTAACTAGTCAACCAGGATATGCAATCTACGTGCTGTGGAAATAGCACATGGGCGAAGGGTACCTGTCTATGGCGTACCTTAATGAAGAAGACTAGTTGATGCATGACAGTACTATGTTATTCCAACATACTGATAAATATGGAGAATTGGAGACAAATATCTAATCCGTCTATTATACACTACAATCATGCATTGCATAACATACTGAATGTGAATATTGGAGCAATTGCACAAAGCTCAGAAATCATGGTATGACGCATAAGGATAAACAATTATGTCTCAAGATAATTCTCTGCTTGATCAGTCATATATGCAGCCTAAATGCAATCATAGCTCACTAAAGAAAATACCAAAGGAGCAAGACAAGTACAATTCACTTACTCTTTCCTTTTGTTGTGATGCTAAAATAGGAAAATATTCATTACCTTGAGAATCCAATTTATAGCAACGGCACCAGATGCAGCACTATTTCTGGATACTCCAACAGAGCTCAGCAAAGTTTGTGTTGTGAAGACACCCATAGCTCCACCGAAGAAATGCTGAAGATGAACTATTATTATTAACAAGTGAAAAAGCACATAACATCTCACAGTTCTTGTCGATAGTCCAAAGATATCCACATACAACATGAAACTTCTGATGGTTGAAGATCAAATAAGTACCTTCAAGGCTCTCCACGTCATATAAGGAACATATGAAGGAGTAACACTATCTGGAAAACCCTCTGGAACAACATATGATCTTATGAACGAAATGAAATCCTGCACGGAATGCATACATTAGAAAGCACAAATTGAAATATCGCCATGGTCAATCTCTTTTCCTTCCTGGCAGGTACCCTAATTTGCTATAACCAGTAACTAAAGAAATATATACAAAAGAATAATGCAAAGAAGCATCTCTTATCATAGTAATATGTGGCTGCAAAGAAAATACCAATGGAATCTCATAAAATAGATGTGGTCCAGTCACTACAACTGGGAGATGGATATTCAATACAGGTACTTTACTTCCAAAAAAAGAACTTCTGCAGTAGAAATAAAAACATCATAACTATTCATATTCTTTTATGGCCTTTTAAGTCCAGACAGAACCCCTATCTAAATTCATTTCTGAACATTCAGTCGCTATAGAACATGCAACAGAAAAATGTTTCGCGAGACACCAGATCGCTCCCGCCTAATCTGCAATTAATTCTTCTAAAAACAAAAAAGTGGCCATCATTTACTGCTAACTACAAATTCTTTCCTTTTCTTTTCAGTCCAAATAGCTGACCATTAAAGGTCCAAACACTTACTAGAAGGAAATCTCTATGCCTCAACTCCCCGACAAAAAGAAAACACTCTGGCTCAACTGAAACTAGCAGTTTATAGTGTGCCACCTTTGGATTTTTTAACAGATTAATCACACAATAATTCTATTCCGGTAGCATTTCCAATTGCTTCTGTTATACATATGTACATACATAGATACATAGATACATAGATTTTTTAACTGATAGAGCAAATCCCAATGAAAAGAATACGCGGAGAAAAAAAGATCAAGCAAGATAAGAAATAGATCAGCTCCATTACCACCGAAATCAAGGAAGATAAGAATCACAGGACACATTCTTGAGAAAGATAGCAAATTACTGAACTTTCAAGCAAAAAGGTCCGTTTTTTTTTTCTCGTTTCCCATAATGGCCAAGAAAAAATTCTGTTTCACATAATTTGAATCCGCAATGGCAAGATCTAATTATAATTTTTCTTCGGAATAAATTATTAAGAACAATAAAAGGAATCTTTCCACCTCCATCGGATCCACCGGACTTTGCATAGGCACAGCCCTCAGAGACGAACCCCGCCGGGGCTTCCCCGACCCCTCCGCGTCCACCACGTAGCTCCACCTCCGCCCGCCGACCTCCTCGTAGCACAGGATCCTCGACGCCGAGGCCGCGTCCATGCGGAGGCCCGCAACGGCCGGCCCGAACCCGACCTCCGGCCGGATCTGCTCCCCAGCCGGCATCGACGCCGGCGACGGGGGCGGGGATGCGAGTGTTGCGGCGGCGGTGGCGCGCACGGCCTCCCGGACGAGGCCGCACGTCTCGGGCGCCATGGCCTGCCCGGAGGCCCCCGCCGAGCGCTTCAACGGGACCGGAGACATCGCAGGGAGAGAGTGTGCGTTCAAACGGAGGGATGAGGAGGAGGAGGAGGAGGAGAGCGCCGGTTTTGTCGCGGGCGCATGGAGAGTGTGTTTTGGCTGCGTGCGACCGGCGACGCCGAAACGGAAGGGGGACGAAAGGAGAGCGAGGAGAACGTGGTGTCGGATTTTTTTTTATTGGACAAACCCACAAAAAAAGAGAGAAATAAAAAAGTGGTGTTGTGGGTGAAGGTATCGTATGGTTGGTTGGCAATTAAAATGGGGCGTGGTTCCATTTGGCCTCATCTGCCGTCGCACCACCAAGTCATCAACTACTGAAAACCTACTTGTTTGTGCCCTTTTTGCAGTATGTTGGGAAGTGGACAGTTGCTTCATGCACCTATAACATTTATTGATCTTTTTTTATGTTAAAATAAATGTAAGAATGACATGGTTCAGATACCTATACTTTCAGAGTCAATTTGTAAATTTTGAAATACAATAATTATTCCTAATTTTATTTTCGAATTATTAATAAGTTTAAATTAAATTTTGCTTCACATGAATACGCGCTCAGGAGATAAATTAACCTTTTCTAGTCATTATACCACTAGATTACATGTGTGACTTTATTATCTCAATATAAGTTCCATTTACCAAGAAAAACCATAAACGTTAGTGAATAAAATTGTTTTTAAGCATGTAAATACGTTTACATCTTCAGAAGATCTATTTTGTTTTGGATAAATCTAACATACAAGTTCCAACTATTCTATTGTATCTTTGTTCTTCAAGATTAAAGACAAGAATAACATCTTAATTTCATCAAATTTATCAAACGGAAGAAAAATAGAAATAAAAAAAATAAAAAAATGACAAAGCATTAAATATTGTTTGATGCTTTGAAAGCTGTAAAAATGAGAGTATGCAAGTTAGAGTAAGCTGCTCCCTCTAATTTTTTCTAATAGTTGAAAAAGAAATGTAACTGAAATTTTAAATTAATTATTTTAGTTTTACCAAAAATATTAATACTTATTATATAAGTGACTATATATTTTTCAAACATATAATTAAGATGATTTTATAATTATGATTTATTACTTTCATATTATTAATTTATTTAACACCGAGTTAGTAGTGTATAATAATTATTAATTACATATCGTATTAACATATATATATATATATTAATCTAATTATATAGCATATAAAAAGTGTAAGAGCAATAAATAATGTATATTATTATATTTATAAAGTGCTATTTTATAATTATTTAAATAAATATATAAATTTAATATTTTCTATTTTATTTCAACTAAATATTATCTAAGACCTCTTAATCCTAATAAAAGGAATTGCACAAGAATATTATTAATCTAACATACACTACTCTTAATTCAAGAATATCAAATTCTTGAATCAAACAAGGCCAAAGAGTTGCACAATAATCTCAACGTATGTATTGATTGCATATATGACCTAAACTTTTTTTTTGAAAAATTAATAAACAAATATTAAATTTTATCGTAAATGTAAACATTTTTTTATCAGAACAAAACACTGAATTTCAAATATTTAACAAATTTAACCACAATATATAGATTATGATAATTGTATGGATAAATGAATGTAGCCCGACAATATTATTTACGTAAAAAAATAAAGATACAATTGAGTACAAAAAATTCTAATTATTATACACTACACCAGAAACTAATGATCATTATTCTCAAAACGTTATCTGGAAAAATATTGTTCAAGACGTATCGCAAGATGGTATAAATTATGAACCATGAAACTGGCAATAACTTTTTTTAATAAAAAAAAATATTTTCCTATTAAATTATATCTCTATGTTTTTTAGGTAAAAACAATATGTTTATATATAATGTCTACTACCCATATAAATTTATCATAACGAAATTAATATTTTTTAACAAAATATTATGTAGTAACTATCCTATCAAATTAGGAGTCTTAGAATTTTAATTTGCTTCAATTTTGTTTTCTTTTATTTTGATTTTAAATCATAAAAGGAACTATAAAATTCTAATTTGTGTCTTTTTATTCCATTTCCTAATAGTAGTTCCTCATTTTCATGTTTATTTAGTTTTCTTTCTTTCATAGGACTTGGTTTTATTTCCTTTGATCTTTAAGTCTCTTCTTCTATAAAAGAGGTTTAACCCTTTTAAGATTGAGAAACTTAAATATCTCTCATACTATATTGCTTTTGTGTAGTAGGAAGATAGGGAGAGAAGTAAGTTGGCATGCGCGATTGGGGGCTCCCTGCACGCGTTCGGTTCTTTTTATACGTCGCGTGCACGCTGCACTCCGCCCCCGTTCAGCAGTTGTTCCACCGAGAAGATCCGCGACAGTTGCGCCCGGATTCATTCCAACGGCAACACACAACAGACCGTGTTGCATCCGTTCCAACGGCCTCTACGTCATTGTGTTCGTTGGCCTTGGCGTGCGCAATCTTCGGTGGGTGAGTGACCACAATTGGTCATTGCTATAACAATCTCCCAGTTGATCAATATGGTCATTATGTCAACACTCTCACTATCTGTGAGTAGTCTAACTGAAGATTATATCTCAAAGTTTCACTATTCGTGAATACTTCGTGTAAACTCAGTCACTTTTGAGTCACATCAAGCCTACATATTTGATGAAAGTACCAGCCGTAATTTTTTGCGTAAGAGAATTAGCTAACATATCACTCATAGACATATAGATAATTGTCACTTTCTTCTTATCAACTATATCCTGAATATAGTGATACTCAATTTCAATATATTTTCCTTTTGAATTATTGGCTCCATTGTGTATCAAGCTTATCGCAACTTGATTATCACAATACATCGATAACGATCCTCTAAAAATATCGAGCCCTAATTCTCAAAGGAAACACTTGAGTCATACACCATGGGTGGATGCTATACTACAAGCAACATACTCAACCTCCTATGTGTGTCTCGACACACATCCTTGTTTCTTGCTACCCCAAGAAACGACTGCATCACTCAGAAGGAACAAATGACCTGATGTAGATCTGTGGTCGTTTATATCACCGCCAAAGTCTGCATCCGAATACCTTATTGCCTCGAGTGTATTAGTCTGGTATGTCAATCTCAATTTTATTGTGTCCTTCATATATCGCAGTATCCTCTTAATGACTTCCTAGTGAGTCTTTCTAGGATTACTTTAAAATCTGCTAACCAAGCTTACCGCGTAAGTCAAATCGGGTCTCGTATAGAGCATCACAACATTAGATTGTCTACCGCTTCTGCATAAGGCTCACCCAAAGGTTATTGTCCTGCATGGAACACTGACTTTTACTCAGTCTCTTCCCAACCACTAAGGTTGCCGGCGCGGGACTGCTATTCTGCATCCCGAACCTCATCAGTACTTCTCAAACTTTTTGAATTTCTATCATGACTGATTTGAATGCCCGGTACATAGGAGGTCTCACCCATGTCTGTCATTTCAAATCGTTTGCTCTATTTATCATTGATTTTATTGAGCATCTCTATATCATTACTGGCAAGCAGTATGTCATTTACATATAGTGATAATATCACAAAACTTCTCTCACTCTTCTTAATGTAGACACAATGATCCAATTTGTTTGTCCTGAAACCAAATTAGATTATTGTCTCATGGAATTTTAAATATCATTGTCTAGACGATTACTTCAAGTCATATAATGATTTCCGAAATTTATACACTTTATCCTCCTGACCTTTCACTTGAAATCCTTCAGGTTGTCGCATATATACGTCTTCAGACAAGTATCCATTCAAGAACGTTGTCTTGATATTCATTTGGAACAGCTCCAAATCCATAGATGCCACTATGGCTAAGATCATCCTAATCGACGCAAACTTAACCACTGGAAAATAAGTCTCTTGAAAATCAATCACGGCTTCTTGAGTATAATCCTTGGCCACCAATTTAGCTTTGTGACTATCAAGAGGACCGTCAGCACGGTACTTTCTCTTGAATACTCATTTGCACCCAATAGATTGTCCCTTTCAACAAATCACATAATGCACACACTTCGTTTGTTGTGAATCGAGTCCAATTCAACTTTCATGGCGGTCTCCCATGACTCCGATTCACTAGAAGACATCGCTTCTTTGTAGGTGATAGGATCTGTACTATCTGCTATCTTAATGTCAATAGAGTAACACGATGCATCACACTCGTACAGTACATAATCATCCAAATGTGTGGATGTTGACCGTGGGCGCTTGGTGTCGGTTATACTTGTAGAAGTACTCGGTTCCACTACATCCAAGGGTATCTTATTCGGAGGTGGAGTATCAACTCCCATTGCTGGATAGTACGGTGGATCACCTGAGTTGTCTCCATCGTCTCTTAAAATCGTGAGGGGATCATCATCCTCCCTAACCTGCTCCTTTTCATTCTCAAGAAAGAGTAGCATCACGACTCTCTATGAGATTTTTTTCTTGATGAAAAATATATACCTTTTGGACTGTTCACTATATCCAATAAATCTGCATGTTTCTGTCCTCAAGTCCAGCTTGTCCCTAAGCTGACTAGGAATCAACACGTGCACTTTACATCCACATTTTCGGAGATGGCTCATCTCGGGTTTTTTGCCATTTTACAACTCATATGACGTCGATTCTACGGACTTGGTGGAAATTCTATTTTGTATGTAACTCGTGGCCATCAAAGCCTCATCCCAAAAGCGTTTTGGCATACCCGAGTGGGACAACATATATCTTACTGCATTCATTAGAGTCCTAACATTTCTCTATGCCACACCATTCTGTTATGGCGTACATGGCATCGTAGTTTTGCCTACATATGTCCTCTGAAATGCAGTAACTATCGAATTTTCGGGAGGTATAATCTCCTCCTTTATCTGTCCTCAGTGCACTTGATAGGTTTTCCTAACCCCTTTTTCAACTTGTGTCTTGTACCTCTTGAAAGTATCGAAAACTTCTGACTTTCTCTCTAAGAGGTATACATAACAAAATCTAGAGTAGTCGTCTATAAATATAATAAAGTACTCTTTCGTCTTATAAGTAGGAACACTCAATGATCCACAAATATTTGAATGAATCAGTTCCAACAACTCAGTTGACATTGTCCTCATACCAAAAGTGATTCTTGTCATTTTACCGGCCAAACAATGCTCACATGGCATTGTCCTTACACCAAAGATGTTGGACACTAAATTTATTTTATTTATTTGTTCCATTTTTAAATTTCCTGGATGTCTTAAACTCTAATGCCAGAGAATATAGTCAGACATATAACATAAAGAATACTAGAAAGAGTCTTTTATTTCATTAGACTTAACAACGTGCAGGCAGAACATGTCATGACCGGTTACAAACTTTCCGGTTGCAATCATCTTATTGTTCTTGCCTATAGTTACCCGACCATTATAGAACCTGACTTCAAAATCCTTTTGCAAAAGGGCAGGAACAAATATCAAATTGTGCCTTAATTCTGGCGTGTGCAACACATTTTTTAGTACTATAAAGCTATCTCCTACGTCTAGCTCACCAATTCCCTCAAAATCAATGTATGTGTTGTTGCTCATGTAGATCATCTTCTCCCCTTTTGCAATTTTCTTGAAGTCAATAAGATCTTCATTGGTCTTGGCAACATGGCGGGTCGCTCCAGAGTCGATCCATCATTCTTCAATGTCTGTCGTCATTGCATTGCACTCCACCACCATGGCATATAAGGACTTGCTGATATCTTCGATCTTCTGCCTCCTTGTTTGTCGGACGGACCATTATTGTCGTTTTGTTTTTGCTTGTTGGGGACAATGCTCCTGAAAATGATAATACTTTCCACAAGCAAATCAAGCTCCTTTTGGCACTTTGCGCCCTGCTCTAGATTTGAACTACTTTTTTCTTGGGGCTGAAGGCTGGCCTGGCTTGCTTGCACCGATGGTGCATAGCATGGACCTCTTCCTCCACCCCTTCAGCATCCCCCTCTGCTTCGAAGATTCCAATCTTCTTCTCTTTTTTGGTCATGTCCTGCTCGATGATCAAGATGGAGGACAGTTCAACAACCTTCTTAATTGACTCATTGACACGCACAACTATGGTTGTCATGTCAAAAGCAGGCGAGATATTATTGAGCACCGAGGTAATTTGCAACAGTTATGGCAGTGCACACCCTGCAACTTCTAAGTCCTTAGCCATTACAATCATATTGTTCACACGGTCAGACACATTTTCGTCTGGCCTCATTTTACATGTAGTGTACTTATGCAATAACAACTAGACATCTATGTCCCTTTTGGATGCATATTTCTCCTTAAGTGCTACCCAAAGCTCATGAGCGCTGTTATATATCTCAAAGACCCTAATCAAGTTATCCTCCATATACATCAATATGAAGGTTTTAACATTCTCATCATGAGCTTTCCTTTGCTTCATGATTACGGCATGAGCTGCCTTCTGCTCCTCAGAGGCTCCATCTACAAGTGCTGGTGGGGCTGCATCTATGAAATTTTGGAGACTGTCGTGAATCAAGCCATATCGAATTCTACGATTTCATGTGTCATAGTTGGCGTCGTTAAAATAACTCAATTTGACTAGTTCTGGGACCATAAATTTTGACATTTTCTAAATAAATAAATTAAACTTAAGTTAGAAAAATACAAAGAAAAAACTAGACCAAAAATTTATAAGTACTAAAAATTTGTCTAAAAAAATATTAAATTAATTTTCGTCTGAAAACAATTCTAACAGAAAATGAAAATTAATTTCCGTCCAAAAAAAAAATTAACAAAAACAAAAATAATTAATTTTCGTAAAAAAAATTCTAACAAAAAATTAATTAATTTTCTTCTAAATTAATTTTAACAGAAAATATTGAATTGTTTACGTTCAAAAATAATCTTAGCAGAAAAATAAAAGTTGATCTTCGTTCAAAAAATGTTTTTAACAGAATATATAAAGTTAAGTTTCGACCGGAATTAAATTTAACAAAAAATATTTCGGTCGATTTTTTTTGACAAAAAAAATAAAACTTTGAACGAATTTAAACGATATAGATTTAATCCTAAAAATATTATTAACAGAAATAATATTCAAAAATATTGTCAACAGAAAAACTATCCAAATAAATTAATAGTATTTTAAATTTGTAAAGTGATATTAACAGAAAAGGATATCGGGAAAAAAACTGGTATTAACAGAAATAATAGTATTTTAATCCAAAAAATATTAACAGAAAATATAGTTGTCCGTGGATAATACACTAATACTATTTAACAAAAACAAAAGAAATTGGACGTGGGAATAAAAAAATTTATTATTATTATTTTATTCAACAGCAGAATATTAAACAATAATTTTAATCACAAGTATTTACCAATGATCAACTAGGAAATCAACAATAATAATAAACAGTAAATTTCGCAATTAAATCCTAAATAATCGACCGTTCATGCTTCTGCTCTCCATTGCATATCTCCTCCCTCTAATGTTGGTCGACCGCTTCATATACATAGGACGCCCACTGCACACATGTAGTTCTGATATAATTACGCGTGCACTGGTCGTCGACTCCTTCAGCTTAGGTCGGGCGTTACTCTGAACTTGTATGTATCCTGTTTCAGAAATCAGCTCAACAAGTTCATCAGTATAGGTTGAGTTCACTTTACAAGTTTGTGATCATTCAAAACATCCTCGGGATCCTAGATTCAACAACTCCAACTCCATGACATCTTCTAAGTAGTCTTCAAAAGAAGACCGGGTGTTTGTTGAATACCTTGGGAAAGCTCTAACTTGACGTGGTATAGAGCTTTGGCCTTGGCGCTTGTCTTGGACATGCGATAACGTTGCAAGGTCGCATTGTGATGATGTTTGAGAGGGCCAAGGAATGACATGTGACACGCGCACACGTCGCATGGCGCCATGCGCCCTGTAGGCTTGCATGCGCGACATTTGTCGCGCGCAGAGTGCTTCAGCCTTATAGACTGTCATGTGTCTCATTATAATTGGTAAGTTTCTTTTTTTTAAATGAAAATATCATTAAAAATTGAAAAAAATAAAAAAAATCAGGAAACTTTGGGAAAAAGTATGATGACTCTAATACCAATTATAAGAGTTATAACATATATAATTCATGAAAATGAAATATTCATAATATCTCGTTGCATCAGAAATGGAGAATGCCAGAGTAAAAAAAAATTCACGAACAATTGATAGCATGCCAATATGTTCTTATCGTCAGAAACTAAATCATGTGGACTTAGAACACAAATTCACAACTCAAGAATCTTTATGAATATATAAGATGAGAGAATATTCAATGGACTTCACCAAAAAGTACCGCTGGTAGCATGTGCTACATGCCATTTTATAGGTTATAGAAGGTAGACAAATGGGCATGATCATTAATTTTATTCGTGCAAAAGATAACTCTTCATGCCCAAGAGTTTTCTTCATCTTGTAATCAGGCTACAATGTTTACTTTTTTTTTACCATACCTAGGCATTGATCTATTATGAAATTTCATGTTTATTGTTCATCGTCTTACATATGGGACTTTTTTTATAGCTCACATGAGAATGTCTCTTCTGAGATTCAATTTTTGCAAATAATTGAGCTATAATGATGATGGTGGTGCATGTAATAGATGCATGGAGGTAAGACACATGGAAGTAGTTTTTAATCTTTCCATTTGTTCACTCTAAATTGTACTAATGGATGAACATTCTTCTTTCGTAAAAGTCGTTTCTTTCTTCAGCACTTGAAGCCATCTCTTCTCACTGGATTCTAGCTTATGAGTTATATATGTAATAATTAAGAGTATTTCAAGATTTATGTGACAATTGTTATTTTAGACTTTTGTTCTAATAACATTTTTATATTTCATTATTCTTATTTGTACTTTTTTTTCTTCTAGTTACTGTATCCACTATTGTTGATTGTCAAACTCTTATTTAGTCAATGAAACGACTATGTCCATGTATGTCATGTGTGTTCCTGTAACATCTTTAAAAGTGTATTTTATCACTTGAAGGATTGTATTTTTAGGGTGTTGCACTAAATGAGATAATTTTCATCAACTACTCTTCAACTTTAACATTAGTTACCTATACTACACTACTACTATTTGTGTCATCTTTTTATATATTTTTAAAAACTATGTATTTCCATGTCATATATAGTATACTAATTTTAAGTTCCCCGTGCGATTCACGATTGGTATTAATTTAACTATTATATAATTGAATTCGATAAAAAAATGATTTAACTTCCAAAAACTAAATTGTATCAGTGAAGCAAAAGTCGTTAAAAAAAATAAAATTCAACTCAAGCCAGCTTAGATAAATTCAATCGATTTAAATAATTATTTTGTTACATTTTCCGGGTTTAAACTTAAAAATTCATATTGCAAACAAGTTCAAGAAAGAAATACTTTTATTTTAAATCATCCATTTAAAAATATCAATAGTTTAATATATATTTAGAAATAAATTGTGCTATGATTTGATATTATTGATAAGTAATTTGTAGTTTGAAATTTTATATTTTTTTAAATTTAATGAATTCTAAATTAATTTTATATTTAATTTTTATTTTGTTCTACAATTTTTTTAATTATATTTTCTCTAGAATTTAAAGTTATCATATTCGTATACTATAATATGGTATGAAAATATATGTTTTTTGAAATAAAAAAAAATAAGATGACATAAATAATAACATAGGTGAGTAGGTGACTCCTTATAGTAGGTAAAGGAGTAATTTAGTTATGAATTTAAACTTGGAGAATATTTTTGTTAGAAATTAATGTTAGAAGTATATATTTAAACTAATGCTAAAGTTGAATGGTAATTGATGAAAATCACTTTGCACTAAAATGTTACATTCATTAATTTAGTTGTGCTTTTAATTTTATTTATTTAGAAAATGAAGAGTTAAACTCATGTCATTTATGGCATTAAATCAAATAGTGGATTGGATTAATTGATAAGTTTAGATAATATTTTTGTTAAGGGATGGAATTGATGAGAAATTATGAAAAATAGTAAAAAGATAAAGAAAGATGATAAGAGGAGAAGCCAGGTAATTGAATTATCAAACTACTTAATGTATGAGAGTTATATGTATTATATATGTACATTTACTTTCGCATGCATTAAACTTCTACTACTTTTTATTAATGTGATAATTTATATTAAGATTTATTATGGAATATTTTTTTAACAAGAAAAATGTTCCAATCATTCTAAATTCTCCTAATACTCACGTGTTCAAAATATTCAAAAAAAGTTAACATAATTATTATGAGTATCATTGTAAAAGAGTTAGGAGGATATGGTAAGGCTCTTTTAACAATCATCATATTTTGGCGCTTAGATGCATATGTTTAACTAATCACATCGAGATTAAAAAAGGTTAGGGATCTGGCTCAAGATCCTATGCATATACTATGGTAAAGCATGTCACACCCGTTTAACTATCATATATAGCATGATCGGCCACATGACAGATATATTCCTATCATTGACTTTATTATGCACTCTTTGGTCATGCTATTTAAGAACGGGGTAGGAGAGGTTTTATTTGTTTGGTAAAAATAATTTACCAGTAACACGTAGAAGCAACTTTAAGACGTTGAAAAGCGTACAGAGGTTTGAGTATTAGCAGTGCTTTATTATTATTTTTCTTACCAAATTTATCATTCTTAAGGTGACATGTCAAATAAGGAATAACTTATCCTTTCAACAAATTCGTATTATAAAAATAATACTAATTTTCACTGAACTTTTAAGTTTTAGTTTCCAAATGTCATATAACAAAGAAACTGATTGCATGAAACTCTATTATAAAAGACCAATCTTTATAATTAACAAAACATTCATTGTCATTATTTTTTTTTCTTTTTCAATTCATTGCTATCTTGAAAAAAAAAATGTAGTCTGAATTACTTCCCGTCGATTAAACAAATAATTACTCCTTTGAATAAAGATACTTTATAACTTGGGAACTGACTAGCTCGTGTGTCGCGGGCGCACAAAGGTAAGAACTCGATGATCAACTTAGGCTCCGTTTTTTTATGAAAAAAATTCACAAGAAAAACTGGTTTTTCAGAAAGTAAATGATTAAAAAATAATTTATTTTAATTATTTAGTTAATCATTATTAAGAGATTAATGAGAATATATAATAATTTGTTATACGATACATTATTTGACCTGTTAATTAAATGATCAAATTTTATATAATTAAAATTATTTCTTCATTTTAATTGAATAAATTTGATTATTAATTTTAAATCAATGAGCTAGATCATATATAGTAAATGGTGAGTAGCAAATTATTATATATATATATATATCTATTTTTTTAATTATTAAATATGAAAGAAAATGATTTTAGAAAGATCATATATAAAGATTACGAGAGAAAAATATTTTCATTTAAAAAAGAGTAGTTCATCTTTCAAAAAATTAGTTTACTCTTTAATTAAGAGAACAATATTTTTTAATTGATCACAACTTTTTTTATGTTATTACTAAAAAGTGAAAAATAAGAAACTTATTTTTCTGAAAAAATATTTTCATCAAAACAAAGTAAAAATTGGAAGGAGTGATTTTAAGAACTTGAACGACGAGTGGCTAGCACGGTGATGAAAATGGAGCTCAATTTGGAATCTGAAATTATTTTGGGTTGATATCTTTTCCACAGTTTTCCAGGCAGCTGAAATTAATCCAACACAGTGAAAACTCGAGTTCGCCGAATCGAACTAATCGCTTATATAGCACCACGCTTTAACCGTCACTTAGTACCTGACTAATCTAGAATCGAGGACAAGAGCAGAACGATATCCCTCTGACCAAATTTGACGTCTTCGGAACTCGAACTCGGGACTACTAGCTCCCGATTTCTCAACTCGGGAGACACACCCCTGTGCTAACCAAATTGGCAACCAAACTTGGTTGCTTCAACCGTTACTTTACCAACGACAACAACAACATACTTGTCTCCTTGAGCCGGTTGCCCTTTGCCGGTCGCCACCAACACCATCCTCACGCTCTTTTCGTTGCCATCGATTTCTTCTCTTCTTTTATTATCCATTTCCTCGTCATCTAAATTCCCGCACGACCTCCCGCTCCATCCGACGGCTCTCCTTCGGCCATCTCCCCGCATTTATTATTTCTCTTCCACCTTTTCCTCCCTCGTCTCTTATCTCTCTCTCTCTCTCTCTCTCTCTCTCTCTCTCTCTGGTGGCGGCGGCGGAGGTAGCTTCGACGACCCTGGGGCCCGGAGGATCCGCGTGGCGGCGAATTGCCCCCGGTGCTCCAAGGACCTGGAGATCCTCTTCACCCCGCGCTCACCGGCGCTTCCGTCGTCGCCGGGGGAAGCAGACGCGTCCTCCGGGAGTTACCAGGCCGTCAACATTTGCCCTAGCTGCAGGACCGCGTTCTACTTCCGGCCGAACAAGATGGCTCCGATCCAGGGGAGCTTCGTGGAGATCGGGCGGGCGTGGGGGGAGACTCCCGCGAAGGAGAAGGGTGCTACCATTGGCGGAGGTGGCGCGAACGTGGAGGACGAGGACATGGGGAACCGAATCCGGGCTTCGTTCTGGGACGCGCTGATGGCGACGTACGGAGGGGAGCCGCCGGAAAATTGGCCGCCGATGCCGGGTCTTCCGGCGCCTCCAGCGCAGCCGCCGGCCGCGGGAGAGAACGGGCTGGCTGTCCAATTGCCGAACGAACCGAATGGCGATGTGGTGCGGTTGAAGAGGCACAGAAGAGGCGGCGGTGGAACGGGATCCAGGAATGGAAATGGAACCGGAAACGGGAATGGTGGAAGAGAGGCATGGGGCGGGGCCAACCTGGGTAAGGATCTGCCCACGCCGAAGGAAATATGTAAAGGTCTCGATAAGTTTGTAATTGGACAGAACACCGCCAAAAAGGTACCTTATTTTCTTGGTTCACGGGGTAATTTATGGCGTTCTTATTATGTAATACTTAGATTGTATGATTCTTTTGCCACATACGAGAACATTTAGTCGTTTTCTGATTCTGTTACCTTCTGTGGTCGAGTGCAATTTCATCATCAACCCTTTTAATAATTCAAACAAGCATTATCTTTGGTACCTTGGTATGGCTGATAATTATGATGCACTTTAGCTGCATTGACGAGAATTTTTTTTGTCCTTTATTATTTTGTAAACTGAAGAAGTTAAGCGTGTTTACTCTAAGTAAGATTCAGTTGGGTCTCTCTCTCGCGCTTGCTCTCACTCTCTCTCAAATAAGGTTCCACTGGGTGTCTATGTCAAAGTTCTCTCAAATAAGGTTCCACTGGGTGTCTATGTCAAAGTAGTAGAAAATTCAGTAGCTGGCTGTTTTGCGCCTGGTCACCTTTGAAAATCTAGCTTATCCCATCTTGTTTATTACAAGCCATCTTGCTGAGAGAGGGTTATACCTGATCATTCAAGTTCTTAAAAGTCAGGGTTTCTGAACTCTCGGATACTAGGATTTACATCAAACAAAAGAAAATAGGTCAGCTGGCTTGTTATAGCTTCATTGTAACATCGGATTCTTTGTAATTTATTCCATTGTTCCAGGATACATGAGAGTTCCTAATTTGCAATGTTAAATGAAGTTGAATATTTTTTTGCTTTTGAAGTTTTTTAGAGTTTCCTTGAACAACTCAACTGTTCTTTTTATAATCTGACCTTCAAATTGCAGGTTTTATCTGTTGCTGTATACAACCACTACAAAAGAATCTATCATTCATCCTTACAGAAAGGGTTAGTTTGTTAATGAACTTGGTACTTCCATTCTGAATCTTTTGCGGTTCTGATTCCTAAGTTGTGGGGACAAGCTTACTCTTACGCAATTTATAATGTTATGCAAATGCATATTTAAATTTGATAGACATGTCTTTAGAAATTGAGATTAGGTGTTTATCTATCAACAATCTTGGATGAGCTTTTACTGACCAGATGCAACGTTCAGTTCTCGAGCTGATCTGGAGAAACCTGAAGCTGAAAATAATCAGTCTGACAATGTTGAATTAGAGAAAAGCAATGTGTTGTTAATGGGCCCAACAGGCTCTGGTACTAGATCTGACTTTCAGTAATCTGATCAAATTCATTTCATCAAGTTATATGTTTTGGAGAGCTTTTACATCCATACGTTTTATTATATCCCTGAAATGACAGGGAAAACATTGCTTGCAAAAACATTGGCGCGGTTCGTTAACGTTCCATTTGTTATCGCTGATGCAACTACACTAACTCAGGCAGGTCTTTCATAACCTTCTGATAGCATTAAGTCAGATCTTGAGATTTTCTCGCTGTTCACATTCATGAAGTCTCAAGGTTATTATATTGCAGAATCCCGCTGACTGTGGCCCATTTCAGTTGCATCATTTGTGCATTTTGTGATTATGTTTTGGTTAAGGATCTATCTTGAGTTCTGGGAGCTTTATTTTTATATTTTATTTTATAAAAAATATGATATATGATTCTATTCTAAATAAATTCTAGAAGTTGATTTCTCCTTTCAGCAAAAATATTTTTTTTTTGAGAGACAAAAGAATAATATTGTGCATACCTCCTTGAGTTCTTGTGATCCCAATCTATCTATGATGATCATTTTGATATGTTGTTTCTCTGATATTCATCATAATGATTATTATTATTTTACTGCCGGATATGAGACAAATATTTTATGCGTTGCAACTATTCGGAGAAAAAGACAGATTGCCACACATTAGTTAATTGGTAATATTCATGCAAATTCCCGGTCAACTTGCTCACCAGCCATGAATTTTACCAATAAGCAATATCACAATTAGCACCATGGTTGAGCAAGTTTCACCATATCTTATTTTATATCACAAGTTACCAATATTTCTTCACATCATATTTGTAATATACTCTCGTATACCATGTCTGTCAATGGGTTCTTTATGAATTTGAGGAAAATTAATATGATATTGGTACTCCAAACCATCTAATAGTTTGAGGGCTTCTTTTGATGAATGCATGGCTGTTTTTCCATGTTGTTAAAATTTTGGTTATATTATTAAATTCAGCTCAAAATTATTATTAAATTCACTTTGTGAATTTGGCTTTCTGCCAAATGTCTTGCAGGCAGGATATGTTGGAGAAGATGTTGAATCAATATTACATAAACTATTAATGGTATGATTGTCTGTTATCTGCATTTGAATCCTTTATTAAATTGGTTCTTCATTTCTGTTAGGTTTGAGGAGATGTACACTAAATTGTCTAATTATGATACTTCAAGTAGATGATGCTTATGTAATATGTTTTTTTATAAGTTTTCAAGAAATGTGTTTTTTAGTAGAAAGCCAAGCATATTTCACCCCAAAATCTGTGGTAATAAGGAAAAAAACATCATTGTTTTGATTCTGTAATTTCCACTTAAAGATATCAGTCCATTATAGAGATTTAGAATGTGTATTTTAAAAACCCCCCTCGTCAGTTACAGATTTCTGGGTTATGTAAATAGGTGCCAAACCCCAAGGTCATTTGCCTCTGTTCCCCAACTTAACAAGAAAAGAAAATGGTAGCAGATTTTTTCTTTTAGTCATGGTAAGATATTAGACTTTGATAGCTAAAAAGATGTTCAGAATTTTAAGTTTTCTGTTTCTATTCTTTATCTTGTTTCAAGAACTTTCTAGATTATAGATGACTCTAGGAAGCTCCTAATTAGTATATTAGGAAAATAGAAGCTTTAGCAGTATAACCCTCCCTTCAAAAAAAAAGAAAAAAAGCAGTATAACCCACCAAAACCCTTTTGGTGACTCACATGAATAATCTACAGTGCACCATGTTCAGTCTGGATTGTCTATATAACTATCGCTTGTGGGACAAATTTTTGCACAATAGGCATACAGTCTTAAGAATTAACTTACTTATTCATCGATGTGATGACACTTGAAAAGCATCTATGTGATATAAAATATGGTAGCGCCATATTAGTTGGTCGGTAATATTCAAGAAAGCTTTGTGGTGAAAAGCCTAACTCCCTATTTGTTAGTTAAATAATGATCAAGAAGCAAATTCTATTATATACCTTGTCCCAGCCATGCCCATGTGAAAGCATAATAGAAATATCTGGTGAGAAAGATTCATCACTGTTAAAGGAAATATCGTTTGCATATCCTTGTAATCATTAGTAATTATTACTTTCCTTTTTCTCTCACCTTGAATTATTTTGGAGTAATATTCCAGCATATTCTTTTTTCTTGTATTGCCTACCTTTAGTATAAATAAGGAGGCACTAGTCTTTGGTTAATCAACTGGATTACATGGTTCTTCACATGGTATCAGAACAATAATTCTCTTCTTACCAATTGTTCTGGCCTGCCTCTTTCTCTTCCCCTCCTCTCTCGGTCCACCCTTGTTTTTTTGTTCCTTCTCAAACCCCAATAGTTATTTTCACGGCGAACATCAAACCAAGATCAGTCAGTCACCCTGGACATCCTTCCTGTAGCAAAAAACAATTGCTGCTCCTCCCCAATTGCCACTTGACTTTGATCTAAATGTGTGATGTGTCTACTTCAATCTAGATCCGTTTCACCCTTCTCAACATTGAAGCCTGAGTTTCTGTTTCTATGGGATATTTAGCGCTCAATCATCGCAAAAAATCTTACAAAATCTAGCAACTTGCATGCTATATCCACCCTCAACTGTCCACTCGGTATCTATATCAAATTTAATATTACCAACTATATCTTTTTGTCCACGCCATTTGAGTGCTATGTTGGATCCCACAAAAAGAATCATATCTTGAACAAATCAGAAGAAAAGCAGATGATTGCGATGCTGATAATGATTGGTTGCCTTTGCCATGCTAAATAGCATGATTGGTTCTATCACTAAACAAGTCATGACCTATAAGTCTGTCAAGACTATGTGGAGGTATATCAAAAATTTCATTATTGTAAATGTAATATATCTTGACTTTACAAGGTTTTTGAATACATCCAATTGTGTAAGAAAAGCGATAAACTCGTAGCAACTTTTTTTGGGACCTTGACTAGCGTCTGGAATGAGTAAGACATCTATCACTCCCTCTAGATATCAAGGTGTTGACGGAGCGATGTGTGCAAATAAGGTCCATTCAATTTCTCTTTAGCCTTGGTCTCAAATATAAATCAATTAAGGATCAATATGATGACACAAGAAACTATTCTAACCTCTAATGAAATTTATGCTCGACTCTCCCGTATTATGATTTTGTTCTTCCTAAGGATGCTTTTGCCCTAGCTACATGTGGACAAGGTTGAGGAATGTTCTTTGACAAAGGAAGAGGCCGCGGATGTGAAAGAGGATAAAACTCTCAAGGACATAGCAAGTTCTTCTGTAAGCATTGTCACTGCTCCAATCACCCATCTGAACACTGCTGGAAAAGTTTGGATATCCTATTGTTTGCCCAAAGGTTCATGTTGAGTCTGATATTTTAATATCGGAAGAAGAATATGATCCTCTTGCTATCTATCTCTATCACTAAGATTGCTGGCCCATCTACCGGTGCCGCAGTTATGCATCATTCAGGTACTCTCGCCCTCTCTACTAACTATCAACCTAACTACACTATAGACTCGAATGCCTCCTCACACATAACAAGTGTAACCTCATTCTTCTCCTCTCTAAAATTTCTATCAAACTCTTTTGATATTAAAGTTGTCGATGTTTTTCTTTCTCTCCTCTCTCGTCACTATACTTGGTATCGTTTCTGTTAACAGCAATCTCTTACTTGACAATGGTATATGACCCCAAGTTTGCCGTAAGTATTCTTTCGATCAACTAACTTACAAAGACCTTAGACTATCGCTTACACCACTAACGTCTCCCCACCGCTTCATCGCCACCTCGGACATCCCAATTTGATAGGCTTTTGTCGACAATTTTCCAACATTTTGACAACATATGATCTCAAATGTGAGTCTTATCTATTAGGCAATCATCATCATTCTTCCCTTTCACCTTGCCATGACAAGCGGGAAAAAGACCTTTCTCTATAGTGCATGCTGATCCATTGCGTCCTTGTCGAGTTACCAACCTTAGACAATTTGAATAGTTCCTAGTTTAGTTGATGACTTCATTCGAGTAACTTGAGTTTATATATTGCAAAATTCTGCAGAAGCTCATATTGTTTGTGAATTTTTTGCTGAAGTAAAAACGAAATTTTCTCCATCAGTTAAAATTTTTAGAAGTGATAATGGGCTTGAGTTTGGAAATTCCGACCTCTCATCATTTTTTGAAATTTGTTGGAGTTATCCATCAAACTTCATGTGTCAAATCATCTCAAGAAAATGGTGTTGCTGAGAAAAAAACTTTGCCACTTGTTTGATGTTACATCCTCCTCTATCACATGATGGTTCCCTTGTCACCCAGGAGTATTTAGCCTTGCAAGGTGGTCCAACGCCTATAAATAGCAGGCAAAGGGGGACGGGGCCAAACCAAGAAAGAGCTTTAGCCATGGATATCATCGCTGATTCTGCTTTTTCCCGGATATTCGGGTTCAAATACCCATGGATTTTTTGTTTGCAAAAGACTTTTCTAGCTATTGTAGATTTACGAATTGACGGAATGGTGCATTGTTCACACCTATGTTCACCTATTGGTCAGATGCCAATCTTACAGCACCCAACTCATTAACAGGGTCTCATCTTTGGTCCTTAATAGACAAGTTTCACTTAGTCAACTATATGCTGGAATTTTTTTTTCTTTTTTGTTCCACCTCGTATTTTTGGATGCCAATGCGGTTGACCTTTTTCAAACTGACAAGTTAGCTCCTAAAGCAATCAACATATTTTTGGCCTACTTGAAACTCAAAAAAGTGCTATGATCCTACTACACGTTGGTCCTCTATTAGTCCAAATGTTACTTTTTTTGAAGATAAATCTTACTTCCTATCCATATCATTTTGATTCCTGGCCCATCACAAGATTCATCACCACAATCTTCACTACCACCACCTCTAAAGGTTTATGATCGTTGACACCAACAACAACCTCTACCCATTAACCTAGATACTGAACCCCACAACCTCTACCACAATCCCTCTAAGGATGTATGATCAATTAATAACAACCTCTACCCGTTGATCATCAATAACAACCTCTACCCGTTGATCATCAATAACAACCTTGTCCATGATCCCACCACACACTCATCCAAGCATTCTTGCCGCATGGAGATTCTACTTAGGTAAATATTGATCTAGATGTCCCTATTGCATATCACAAAAGCACTTCATTTGCCAAATATCCTATCTAATATTGTGATCGTTAAAAATTTGTATCCCGTAGCCAAATCTCTCTCTGCTTCACTTGATTGTCACCATAATCCTCGAATTCATTTTGAGACATTCCAGTCTTCATCCTGGAAAACTACTATGGATGAGATGTTTGTTATGCTACCTAGAGAGACTTCGGATCTTGTAGAGTCCCCAACCAACATCATCAAATTTGGGTCTCGTTGGGTATTCACTCTAAAGCATCTTCCTGAAGGGACAATTGATCATCACAGGGTATGGTTAATAGCCAAAGGCTACACTAAAATTGGTGTAGATTACTTTGAAACATTCTCCCTAGTTGCTCGCCTTAATTTTGTTTGGATTTCTCTCTCTGTTGCTGTGAATTCTAGGTTGTCAGTTCATCAACTTGATGTAAAAAATGTCTTCCTATATGGTCATTACTCTGAAGAGGTCTACATGGAAAAACCATCTTGTACGTTGCTTAGGGGAGTGTTCGAAAGTTTGCAAATTGAAGAAGTCCATATATGGACTCAAACAAAGTCTAGGGGTCTGCTCTTTCAAAAAAAAAAAAGGTCTAGGGGTCTGATTTGAGAAGTTTAGCACAATTGTCCAAGAATATAATTTTATTCAGTCATCTTCATACCACTCAACATTTCTTTACCTATTTCTAGAGGCTCAATCATCCTCATAGTATATGTAGATGACATTCTGATATCCGACCATGATACTAAGGGTGCTTTGGCAACAAAATGGTTCCGATAGACAACTTTTGTGACTAAAGATATTGGTCTAATCAAATATTTCTAATGGAATGAAGTAAATGAATTTCATGATGGAGTCATCCTCTCTTAAAGAAAATATGTCCTAGATCTGTTAACAGAAGCTTGTATGACCAGCGGCAAAACAACAATTATTTCTATGGATCCACAATTATCTCAGATAGTCCTATATTAGAAGATGTCACCAGGTATAGAGCTATGGTTGGCAAACTCTTGTATCTTATTGTAACTCGTCTTGACATGTCCTACGTTGTTGGTCACCTAAGCCAAATTATGCAATAGCCATGAAAGATACATTGAGCCAGCGTAAGTCAAATACTTAGATTTTTCAAAGCCTCTCCAGGGAGAGGTCTTCATTTCAGAAATCATGGACATTGAGATGTGGATATTAAGATGCAGATTATGCCGGAGTTCATGAGGATAGAAGATCGACCACTATTTGTTGTACATATGTTGGTGGGAACCTTGTAATGTGTAGCAAGAAATGGTCTCATGCTCGTGTTGAATTAGAATATAGAGCAATGGCTCATACCACATGTGAGCTTATGTGGGTAATCTTCCATCTACGTGACTTTCGGATGTATGTTCCATCTCTAGTGCCTTTGTATTATGACAACAAGGCCACTACATTCATTGCAAACAAACCTGTGTTTCATAAGCTGACCAAACACATGGAAGAGAAATATCACTTCATCCATTATGTTGTTCTAACCAAGAAAATATTCACTCCGTACTTGGCTATTGAAGATCAATTAGCTAACATCTTCCACTAAAGTACTTCCCAGGAAAAAAACTCCATAGCATATGTTCCAAGCTGAACCTGATAGACATCTAAGCTTCGTCTTGAGAGGGAGTGTTAAAGGAAATATCATTTGCATAACCTTGTAATTATTAGTATATCCTCTTAATTATTAGTTTCCTTTCTTTCTCTCCTTGAACTATTTTGGAGTAATATTCCAGTATTTTCCCTTCCTTCGATTACCTACTTTTACTATAAATAAGGAGGCACTAGTCATTGGTTAATCAAGTGAATTACAGAGTTCTTCGCAACCACTTCCTTACTTGTGCTGCATGCAGAGTACGACAAAGATTAACCTTTCACTATATGTGGTTTGCGTATGACAAAGATTAACCTCTCACTATATGTGATTTTCATATTTCTTTAGTGGTCGTTTAGACCATTTGGCTACAACTCGATCACACTAATTTTGGGGGAGAGAGATGTCCATAGAGAACATTGTCCATCAGATCTTTTTTGTGATCAGTGAAGGGGAGGGATAGTTTCCTTTTTTTGGTATCCAAATCCGTTTCATCTTTTGTTTTTTGCCTTTCCGTACACACTTGTATATTATGTACCATTTTGGCTATAATACATATGGTGACTACTCAAGTTTGGTATCATCATTTCCTTCCGCGGAAAAGTATCTGGTTTTCTGATTGTCATCCTTGGGTTGTCCTGATTAAGAATTTATCTTCCATTGTCATTTCACTGATCATCTTTGGTTGTCCTGATTAAGAATTTATCTTTCATTGTCATTTCGCTGATCATCCTTTGATTGTCCTGATTAAGAATTTTTAATTTTCATTTCACCGATTTATATCTTTAACTACAGCTATATTTGCATTTCAATTTTATTCTTGTGTTAGGCGGCTGATTTCAATGTACAAGCTGCTCAACAGGGGATTGTGTACATTGACGAAGTTGATAAGATAACGAAGAAGGTTTTGCCATGGTTCAGTCACCGTTGATTACTTTTTGTGCAATTGGATACGATTTCTGTTTAACAGAAGTTTACATCACAGGCTGAGAGCATAAATATAAGTAGGGATGTATCTGGAGAAGGTGTTCAACAGGCATTACTGAAAATGCTGGAAGGAACAGTAAGTCACATTTTACTTATCATCATTTTTTGAAGACACTGGTGTGACTTTTGCATTTATCAAATGAATTCATAATTTCGCTTGTTTATTTTTCCCCAGTGGCATGATGACTTCTTTTATTTTAATGAGAGATGCAGAATGGATGACTACCACTGTCATTTCTCTTAACAGAACTTTTTTTTTCTTTTTGTATTACTCTAAAGATTCAGGCATGATGACTTCTCTTATTTTAATGAGAGATGCAGAATGGACGACTACCAAAATGGCTGGTCATCCTTCATGCCCTAGATAAGACCTACAGATTGGAAACAATTGAACTTTTTGTTACTTATTGGATTAGCACATTGCTAAAATTCTAAATGATGAGATATATACAGTTTAGCACATTGCTAAATGATTAGCACATTGCAATTGAACTTCAGAACACTTATATAGAGTAAATTTTCTGAATGGTCACCCAATTTTACTCTCATTCCCAACTCGGTCACTATGCTTTGTTTTGTAACTCGACGGTCATCCAACTTCTAAAATATTGTTCGGCTATAGCTGGTTACCAGTTAGTGTGCCTACATGGATGAGTTTCCCTCTCCATCATGTCGATACACTATTAAAAGAATTTTCTCTCCTCCACATCATCGTAAAAATGACTAAAATATTTAAAATCTTGAAATAAAAAAAAATGGGCAGCAACCCGTGTGGAGCTGCCGCCCCTTGTCAGAGGTGAGAGGGCGGCGACCCCTCTCACTGTCTGAATGGAGGGAGGGGGCTGTCATCCCTCTCTCGCAGAGAAGAGTGGAGGAGGATCACCCCCTTCCCTCCCTCCCTCCCTCTCCCTCAGGCGGTGAGGGTGGCTGGCACCACCCTCATTCCTGGCAAGGAATTACAACCCCCGTGAGGGACTCTCAGCCATCTTTTATTATTTTTTTAAAAGTTTTTAATTTTTTTATGATTTTATTAAATTATTATTTTATTAATTTATATGGTGATATGGAGGAGAGAGAAACTTTTTTAATAGTGATTTTAAATATGATGGAGAGAGAAGTTCTTCCATGTAAGTGCATTGACTGGTTAACTGGTATAATCGATTAATATAACTGTGCCTAAAAGATTTTAAAATTTGGATGACTGTTGAGCTAGAAATAAAGTTTAGCGACCAAATTTGGAAATGGTGTAAAGTTGGGTGATCGTTCAGGAAATTTACTCCTCTCATATAAGAAGTAAGATTCTGCAGGTTGTATTTATGCTTCTGATGTGTTTCCTTATTTTATTTTTAAGATTTCAAAATGAATAAGGTCTTGCACAAGAAGAGTCTTTGAAAATCAATTTAAAGATAATGGTTTCTGCAGATTCTTGACAACACTGATAGTAAGTGAATGAGCCTTCTTTTGATTTTATTTGATATGCTATCAATTGTTTGCATTTGGACCAAATTGTGATAGTGAACTATGAAGTGGTCCAATTTTGTGGAGAATGATACAGTTCACTGGGCTTGTCCTAAGTGAAGAAAAATGGATGAACTGATACTTTAGGAAGTTGGACATAGAGAGCTCTAGTGTCACTCAAAGATGTGCACAGACCATTAGTCCGAAAGTTAAATAATAGGAAAAACTTTCCTACTTATTCTTTTCACCTAACCGTATATTTTACATCATACAGATAATCAGTATTCCAGAAAAAGGAGCTAGGAAGCATCCCCGCGCCGAGAACATACAGGTGTGCATTACGTCAGATCATTTAACCAGTTCCACCTTGTTCTTTGGATGTAAATGCATGTTCCTGATGCTAGTTGTTTACGTTTTGAGCTATTTGCACAGATACTTCTCATCAAGATTTCCATCTCCTTTTCCTCTTATTGTACTGTTGTAAGGTTTAACTTGGGATATTTGCCTCTTCTTCGGGTTAATGATATCAAACTCCTTAACTGGTGTGTATTATAGTGTAAAAATGGTAGGAAAAAATTTCATGTCATGGGCTAACATAGTTTTTCTTTTATTCACAAATTCACAGACTAATATTTTTTTGAGACTTTTCATGTACGTATCGCTACTCAGAAGTATATTACTATTAGCTTATCATACAAAATTATTCAATCTTCAAGCACATCTCCACTTTACTTTTTCACAATAGTTTGCTCACAGGCCACAGTTTCTGAATATAATGCCATCTGTTCAATTTTATTTTCTTTAAACGTCTTCAGGTGGTAACAAAAATTATGATAAAAGTAATTGAGTTCCTTGAACTGGAAATCAAATAAATGGAAATAGTAATTAGCACGCACATGTTAGCTGAGAAGTATTTATGAAGAGTTCATATGGGATGAACCATCCTTTACTTCTTACAGGAGTAGTCCTAGTTGTGGGGTTAAAAAGTTTTCTTTCAGCGGTACTTAAGCTTGAATTAATGTCATGAGTCAATCATATGGCTCATTTCTGTCTTTGCTTATTTCTGAATCTGGATATGAAACCAAGAGAAAAGACTAGCAGGAAGTTTGTCTTTCTATAGCTCTATACTATTCCAACAGTCAATTCAAATATGCAAGTATTTTTAGAGGGGAACAATGCTACATTGAAAATATTATTTTTATGGCCAAATGTATTTTGCGGGATTGGACGAACCATCTCTTGTAAAACGAGAATGTAATTTTAATGCTTTTATATAAATAACATAGGATGTGTGCACTTGGCGCACATCCTCTTTTCTCTCGAAAAAAAAAATTTAAATTTGTTTGGCAGAATCTTTGACTTCTCTTTTTAACTGGTTGGATATCTTCTGGTACTGCTTGTCTTTTAACCAATAGGTGTGATGATATGCAGATTAATACAAAAGATATTCTGTTTATATGTGGTGGTGCCTTCATTGACCTGGAAAAAACTATTTCAGAAAGGTAACAAAGTCTCTATGAATATAAATGCCTACAGCTGTCTTCTCTGAATTCGTTGCGACTTAAAATGAGGATGTGTTAATTTTTCCATTTTCAATAGACGACACGATTCTTCAATAGGATTTGGTGCACCTATACGGGCTAACTTGAGAACTGGTGGACTAACCAGTTCTGTAGTGACATCATCCTTGCTCGAATCAGTAAGATTTGAGAAATACCCTCTGACTGCAATTATTCCCATGATGATAATCAATCATGTTATTGTTGCCATCGATCTGTTTTAGATGCATTTGGCTCAATTTTATTTGAAGCTTAACACATTTAAAATGAAAATGTATCACTTTTATGTAGGTTGAAAGTGCTGATCTTATAGCATACGGACTCATCCCAGAATTTATTGGACGCTTTCCAGTTCTAGTTAGCTTGTCAGCTTTGAATGAAGACCAATTTGTCCAGGTAATCTAATAATACATAATTCACTTTCGGTTTTCTGCTATGGAGTAGCCACACCCTTACGTAAGTATCCCTCAAAAATCTCAAATGTAACTATCCTTCAAATGTAGTTTGGTTGTAGGCGATGCCAATAAGATCTGATAGGCCATGCACTGTCTTGTTCATTTGTTTCATTGTTATCTTTCTGAATAACCTTATCATAGAAGTCTATTCTTAAAATCTACAGAGTATCTATCTCATAGCTCTCGTTGAGTGGAAGATATTCATAATGAAATGGAGCATCTTTGCATGGTATCTGCTAGCTTAATTGTACGGTTCAGTACTCACCTACCATTGATGGTCAAAAAGTCATTTGGAAAGGACAACAACTATAGCGTAAAAGCGCTTGCTGGCACTATCAGTAGTGAGGACGAATTAACTCATCCGGATCTTGCCCCTGGTCCTCTTCAGCACATCGTGCTGGCGGCTGTTGGAGGGCTTTCTTTTTTTGGGTCCCTAATATCTTCCTCTTTTTCCTGCCATACCCTTTGCACGAAACTGACATCCAAACCCGGCGGTTCATTTAGCTACCGTTTTAGTGTAGCTCGGGGTTCCCTCGAGGTTTTAAAAAATTGATTTTCCATCATTTCTTGATGACCTGATATCCTAATCATAAATGAAGCCCAAACCGATTTTAACACATCATGAATGCATGCACATGTTGGGAAATTCCCTAATGATCATGGGAATTAAATAAAAATCTTGACAGAATTCTTCTGTAGATGTTGAATTTTTTCGGAACTGTTAGCTTGAACATTAATAGAACTCATCATAATAAACTAGGACTCAGTCCTGAACTATTTGGGTTTAGCTATATGAATCATTCATTTCTATTCCACTCTATCAGGTCTCGTTAAGACATATAATGAAGATTGATCAAGTTTCGTGCCTTCTGTCACATTATTTTAGTTCTTAAATTTAACGACAATTTTAATTTAAGACTTTGTATCAATACTTATAGCAGTCATCACCAAATTTACTTTGTAAAATTTTGATACTTGTTGAGTTGGTAGCTGAAGAATATGCTTTAGCTCATCTGTGTATTTTGATCTCTTAAAAGGAAAGCCTTTTGACATATTCAAAGTCCTTTTTGTTAATAATCTTCATTTTAACAGCATAACATGGTTGCTTTCAGGTGCTAACAGAGCCAAAGAATGCTCTTGGCAAACAATATAAGAAAATGTTTCTTTTAAATGATGTAAGTGTTATTTCTCATTACTATACTGATAATGCATAGCATTCCTTAAGATAATCCACCTTTTGTGATTTTACATAATATCATGGGTTTCTAGGTAAAGCTACATTTTACAGAAGCTGCAGTTCGGTTGATTGCAAAGAGGGCGATGATCAAGAATACAGGTGCTCGAGGTTTAAGGTCAATTCTAGAAGGTATTCTTACTGATGCAATGTATGAGGTATGAATTTGTGATATGTTGCATATCCCATTTCTCTGTTTTCTTTTTCTTTTTTCCAAGGCTGGGCTTTTGGAAAGTGATGCTTAACACTACTGCTGCAATCATTTTCTCTAGTTAAGCTTCACTTGCTTTTGCTATATGAATAAAGCTTCATGTTTATTTTTTCCAGATTCCAGATGTAAAATCTGGTAATGATCGAGTAGATGCTGTTGTTGTGGATGAGGAGGCTGTTGGTATCCTTGATGGACTAGGTCGTGGGGCTAAAATTCTTCGAGGAGATGGAGCATTAGAGTGCTACCTTTCGCAGACTAAGGACTCAAAGGTGATTTATATTGACTCCTTAACAAGCCATCTTTTACTGCCTATGACATCCTTTAGTTAACTTTAAGTACTTTAAGGTTTTGGCATGAAGGTTAAGCCTTTCTAGACTTGTTGGCAAGAATGTGCCAGCAGTAGCAAGGGTGGTATCGTTATGGTTTGGGATGGTTTACAAATTTACCCTGGCATGAGATAATTATCTAGACCAATCTTTTATGGTGCTCTTTCCATACACTACCATGACTTTCATATTTGAGTAAATTACCCAACTTTCCCACATTTATCAATTTCAGCCTAAATTGTTTTTTGTTTATCAGGGTGGGTCACAAGCTTCCTTAAGACATGGCGTTTTTACACCTCAAAGAACTACTCCCCTCTCTCACATCTCTCTCCCCAGTCTCATTTACCTCGTTTTTCCCTTCCCACTCAGCACCTTTGCCCTTTTTACCCACTGCTTCAATTTGACCTCTTTCTACTCGAGGATAATGACAGAACAAAGAGGAACCAATTTGGTTTTTCACTTAGTAGTCTGCAATCTAATGATAGTTGTTTAAACATCTTTGAAGGCGTGAGACAATATGTTCAGAAGGACAAAAAGAAAGGGATTCATCCAATTATAGAAGTGATCTCCCATAGGAAACATCCACTGCAAGATTTCTTGCTACCATGAACCTACTTTAGTGTTTCAATAGAGAGAAGCAAAGTGGAGAGAAGGTAATTACTGAAAATGAAATTCTTAAGTACCTCTTCTGGAATAGAAACCTTGGTGAGGGAATCCGAAGTCCTCAATTTTTTACAATAAACTTGTTGGACCTACTACATTAAAAAGAATCATTGACATTAAGATGTATATAAATTAGAAGTCGTCAATACTTTATAGGTACTTTTTTAATTTTCTTCTTTTGTTAGTTGTTAATTAGGAGAAGTAGTGTACTCAAACAATAATCTCTTGGTTTTAGTAACCATTCACCTGTTACTTGAATTATCCAACAACTCTTTCCCTGCTGATTAAGTGGTGGTATGTGCAGGCAAACACTAGTTTATCCATGGCTGATGGGGAAGGATATTTGGAAATTCCATCTCGGGCTATCAGTCTATAGTTCTTTTGTTATATCGGGTTTTTCTAATCAAAATGACCACACTGATGCTGCAAATCATCCCCCCAAAGAAATTGATGTTACATAAATTATTTTAGCTGGTCTTGTAACTGCCCAGTTCCTCAGCCGGCAGATGATGACCATTATTCATATGTTGAATAGAACAGATTTTGAGCTTGCACATAGAGCTGTCATTACAAAGCGGTCCCTGGATCATTTAAGGGAAAGCAATGTAAAATCTACATATTGTTCTTTTTCCTTTGATTTTTTTTTACAAAAACGACCACTGTAATTTGATCATTGATGTAAACATTTGTTAATGAAATAATAATAAGTTCAAATTATACTTTGCATTTAGGTCTCTTGTGCAATCCTGTCAAGCCATTAGTATTGGGAGTAATTTAATACTACTGTGCCGGCTATCAGTCTATAGTTCTTTTGTTATATCTATCTACTTTTCTAATCAAAATGATCACATTGATGCTGCAAATCATCCCCCAAAGAGATTGATGTTACAGAAATTGTTTTAGCTGGTCTTGTAAGTGCTCAGTTCCATCAGCCGGCAGATGATGACCATTCTTCATAGGTTGCTCTATCAGGTATAAAGCGGTTCCTCGATCAACATATAAGGGAAGGCAATGTAAAATATACATATTTCCTTTGATTTTTTTTCTTTTTCCGATTCGACCACTGTAATTTAATCATTGATGTAAACGTTTATTATTGAAATAATAACAAGGTCAAATTCTGCTTTGCATTTAGCTCTCTTGTGCAATTCTGTCAAGCTATTAGTATTCGGAGTAGTTCAATAATACTGTACTCACGTCATTTAATACTAGTAACGTAAAGAGAAGGTAGGGGGGAAAAAGTAGAGAGCGTAGAGTCAACAAAACTCTTTATTAAGACAATAAAAGTTAACTGGTCTGTTGAACGAAACGAAGAAAATTCCATGCGAATGTAACAAACCAGACATCCTTCCCCTGACAATGACAAACAGCTGACAGATCATTTTCCTTTGTTCACAAGATCCATCGCCACGGACATGGTCGGCAGGGCCGGAATTGCTCCCTTTTGAGTCGTGCAGATTGCTCCGCAGGCATTTGCAAACTTAAGAACCTCCTTCAATTTGCCCTCGTTCTGCATCATATCAAAGCCAATTAATGTAGGTAGCTGAGTGTATAGATATATTTTTACATGAAGTGCTTCAGGTTCAGGTCGTAATTAAAGAGAAAAGAAAAGAGAATTTAACCTCAAAGAGGGAGGTGTCATTGGCAATAGAAAGCAGGAGTGCACCAACAAACGCATCACCAGCTCCAGTGGTGTCAACTGTGTTCACTGCGTACCCTGGAACGCTTCCTTTGAAACTCTACATATATATTCACAGGCACGAAATTAGTGGAGACTTCAAAATTAGTTCAAAAATAATGGAATGAGATCAAATAAAATGAAAATGTGCAGATACCTTTGTGAAGTATCTGCATCCCTTCTCTCCATCAGTGACAATGAGCAGTTTCAGCCCGTCGTACCACAGTGACTTCACGACGTCCTCGCTCTGTGGATCCCCTTGAGTCAGGAATGCCACCTCGTCGTCACTAACCTGCATGCACAAACGCAGCATGTTTAAGCAGACAAAATATTGCAACTTAATTTCCAATTATTAGTTAAGATACACAACAACTATAAAGTGTTTCAAGTACCTTGATGAAGTCGGCCTCCTTCCAGATGCTCTTGATGCCGTCGCGGGCGGCAGCGTCAGAGGGCCATAGGGGGAGCCTGACGTTGGGGTCGTATGAGAGGAGGATGCCGGCGTTCTTGGCGGCGGCCATGGCGGCGAGGTGGGCGGAGCGGCAGGGCTCGGAGATGAGGCTGATGGAGCCGTAGTGGAAGATCTTGGCGCGGCGGATGAGGTCGAGGTTGAGCTCCGACTCCTTGAGCAGCATGTCGGCGCTGGGGTTGCGGTAGAACATGAACTCGCGCTCGCCATTCTTCTTGAGGGTGACGAAGGCGAGGGCCGTGCGCGCGTGCTGGTCGAAGCACACCCCCTCGTCCTCCACCCCGTTCTTCTTCAGTATGTCCGCCAGCATGCGCCCGAACTCATCGTCGCCGAACTGCACACGCTTACAAAATTTAGACCCTTTCAACAATTATTTTCAAATATCCTAACTCTGGATCTTGTCACTTTTCCGGAGTTCAATATGATAAAAATAAACATAAAAAAACAATGCATTTTAACTTTAAAATTAAGATAAGATACAAAAGAATTACTTCATAAGAAACTTATGATCCTTATTAACATAATGACATGTACATACATATTAATTATATTGCGATATTAAGGATGTATTTAGATTCTAAATAGTTGGATACATTAAAAAAATGATTTTGATGTGAGCTTAACAACATTATAGTTCATGTTCTAAAGCACGTATAAATCATCGGATGAGTTATCATTGTCATTGTCATATATGCGGCATCCAACTAGTGATGCATTATGATAATGAAGTTAAATTATAGTAATGCATTTATTGTAGAGTCCATTTTCTTGTGTCATCATAATTCTTATACACAGCCATTGCAATCATTACACACAGCCAGCGCGTTATCATTGGGCAAAGTTCGCTTCAGTCTTCATGCTTTTACTGCAGCCCATTAGAAAAAGGTGTAACCGAAAAAAAAATATATAAGCATGTAATGAAATTACGAATAAAGCAAGCAAAATAATTTCAGATCATTGCTTACATAAAAGACTAAACATATATACCCTCTTTATTTAAAGATTTTTTAATAGGTACAAAGACTAAGAGATCTCTCATTTTTTAAACTTTGTCACTATTAAAAAAATGAGATATCTCGCAATTTTTTTAATAGTGAAAAAAATGTTTATTATATTTTCATTTAAATTTGAAAAAGTTATTTGTTAAATAGAACCAACACCAATGAGAACGAACTCTTTTTTCACCAACCAATCTGACACCAATAAGACCGCGGGGGACCCGTTTCGAGCTAATCGAGGTCAAGGGCCCATCAACTGGGAGCCCCACGTGATCACGATAATTAAACCCAAAACAACAGAAAAAAAAAAGAAGGAAAAAATAATAAAAGAAATATACTACATCAATACATACATAAAAAACAGAAACCTGCGGAAAAAAACTCGGATCACTCGTCGGGGTTACGGATCCCGTAACCCTACTACCGGTGACGCGCCTGATGAGAAAGTTCAACGCGCGACGGAAGGAGACGTCGTCGTGGACGACGAGATCTACGCCGGCTGCGTAGTCGCATTTCGCTCAAGGACGTCGTTTACATTTTTATGCTTCGTGCGATGGATGATTGCGGTGCGTACGTACCTTTCCGACGAAAGCGGATCTGCCGCCGAGCTTGGTGATGGCGACGGCGACGTTGGCCGGAGCGCCGCCGGGTGCCTTGATGAAGCCCCTGGATTCGGCCAGCGAAACCCCCGCCTCGTCGGGCACGAAGTCGATCAGCATCTCCCCGAACGATACGACCAACGGCGCCTTCGCCATGACTGCCGACCGGAAGAAGAGTAAAAAAGGAAAAATATAAATCCTAAGGACGAGATCTGAGGAGGAGGAGGAAGAGAGAGATGGGAGTTTTAAGTAGGAGAGTGAGAGGGATGGTGGAGGTTTATATAGGGACGAGGAAGGATGGAAGGGTTGTTATTATTAAGGTTAGTGATATAAATAACTAATTATTACTTATTAATTAGGGAGTACAAATTGTGATTAAAAGAGTAATTATTATAAATATCCATTGCGATAATTATGGGATTAATTAGTTAAGTTAAGTTAATTATCCTATCTTAATCTTTTTTACTTTCTTTCTAGATAAATTACGTTTGTTAATCATCTTATTTTAATCATTTTTACAGTTTACGTTACACTGGAATGACACGTTAATTAGTCCGGTTAAGGGGGATAAACGAGATTTGCGTGGATCTCGTCTTCCTTCCTCATTTTTTTAGTTAGGTAAATTTTGTGGGTAAAAAGAAAGTTATTTATTTCATGTGGCACATGTTTCTTGAAAATATAACAATTACTCTTGAAAATTTAAAAAAAAAAGATACAATTTTTTAGAGAAAAAAAATCATTCATTTTTTTAAAAAAAATTAGCTTATTTTTTATGATGAACATAATTTATGTTGCTAAATATCAGTGAAAAAAATCATTTACAAATTAATATTAAATATAAATAAGAAATTTTCTCTCTTTTTGATCTTATTTTCAATCCTAGTTTCTTTATGGTTGCAAAAGAATATTATTGGTCTAATAAGAAAAAATGAAAATAAAAACCCGTGATCAACTCCCCAATCAATTCGTGGTTGATCTTGATTTTGTTTGATAATCTTTGAAAACAAAACTATATTTTTAATCATAAGACATCTGCATCATCATAAAAATAAAAAGGATAAAAGATGATCACTTTTGAATAAAGGTGGCAGGGATGGACAGAGTAGGTGGACACCCACAAATTAATTTCGGTTAAAAACTCAATCAAATTTTGAAACTTATAAAACTATTATTAATAATTAATTGCATCAATTATGTTTAAAAATATACAAAAAAACTTCTCCATCTAAGCTATCGTAAATAGTTTTTTTTTATTATTCTACTTTGTTTTATGTATAAAAGCTTAGCATTTTTCTAAAAAACATCTACGTCAATCATAAGTAGTACAATATATTATATTGTTCAATATTTGAAATCATTTCATTTTATAACTTGATGTTAGTTTTCTTATTAATTAATTTTGCATATTCGAAAAGAAAATAATGAGAAAAAACATATTATTAATTAGAATGCGTAGAATGGTTATTATTTATTAATTTATATTTTCTTGCTTTTTTATTATAAATGTGAAATATCCCAATAAATATATTGAATATAAAATATAATTTATTATGAATAATTGTGGGCAATATTAATTAATAATTATGACTAATATATAAAATATAAAAAGATAAGATGGATTTTGAAATGAGGAACATATTTTAGTATTATATAATGGATTTAACGGAGGTGAAACATTATTTCATGTGTTTTATCGTGGAACACCCATATAATTTATTTTTAAATATGTGGTTTAGAGTAAAAGATGAGAGAGAAAGCGATTTTATTATTTTAGTTAGGCGGTTTTAATTTTTTTTAATTTAAATCACATATTTAAAAATAGGCGATTGATCATATGCGATAAAACACATGGAAAGATGTTTCACCTCAATTAAACTCTTATATAATATTTTTATTTTGAGAGTGCAATTGAAAAGACTTTTAGGTTTCATTTAAACACATTGGGCTGAACAATAAATTAGTGGATAAGAGTTAAAACCCTAGTTGCAATTGAAAACGTTTACATTTTTCATTTAAAGTCATTGATTGCCTTTAGTTGAAGTATAAATTTAAAAGATGATATTGTTTTATACTATTGCTGCAAATAATTAAATTTATTTTATTATTACTACTTGTATCTTAGATTTAATTTATTTTAGTAAAAAAAGTTCTTTTGTTTATTTTATATTTGATATTATTGCATAATTTTACATCAACACATTTTTTATAGATGATAAAAGATGTGTGGAACAAATTTTGCTCTACTCGTATGGAACATCATTTATTCTTAAATTTGTAATTGGGATTGAGACACTTGAATTCTATTATTAGAAAATGATTCAACAATATTTAAATTGTTCATCAATCTCAACCACAAATTTAAAATCGAACGATGTTCCATATGTGTTAAGCAAAATCTGCTCCACATATCTCTTATTTTTTTTTTATAAATATTTTATTCATCATTATGCTATTTTAGATTTTTATTTTACTAATATTTCTATTGACTATGTTATATAACTTTTATTTTGTTAACTTTTTTTTTGAAATAAATTATAATTGCATTTCAAATAATTAAATAAAAATTAATAATTTTTCCGTTCTTCTCGTGGAACCCATAACAAACTATTTTTCCATTAATTCCTGGATCTCACCTCATCACATTATATTTTATCATTTTTTCTAATAATTATTTCAAAATTTTAATTATACTATTTTGGACGAACTTCTTTTTTTAATCATTTTTTACTTTTTTATGTAAGTATGTTTTCTACTTGATTATTATTATTTTTATTTGTATCTTTTTCTTCTTTTATTTTTATTTTTCTTATTTTCTATTTTCTGTGCAAGTGCATATATTTTCAGCACAGTTTTTCTATGCATTACATACAATAATTTTACGGCTATTTTTTTTTTTTTGGCGTTTGCCGTGGTTGTTGTTAGATGTAGTAGTTTTATCACCTTTCGCTATCCCACGATTTTGCATGGAATCTCATTTACTATTGTTACTAAAATTTATTTGACGTCTAATTGCTGTTTACATAGATCATAAGTTTGTGGGAAAAAAAGAAACAATAAATCAGTTTAGTTCAAATCAAATCTCACTACAATATTTTGGATTATAGTTATTAAATAAAATTAGGAATATTTCATGAAAATAAATTCATAAACACAATAAATCCTACTTTTCGAAAGTTATTTATTTTTATGTGACAAATGTTTCTTAAAACATAAAAATATTCTTGAAAATAAAAAAAATGATTTTCTATCGAAAAAATTCATTCATTTTTTTTTAAAAAAAAGATTATTTTTGTAGTCAACAATTTTTATTTTGTTAAATATCCATGAAAAAATCATTTACAAAGTAATATTAAATATAAATAAGAGATATTCTCTTGTTCATCTTATTTTCAATCCTAGTTTCTTTAGGCTGCAAAAAAAATGTTATTGGTGTTATAAGAAAAAATGAAAACTAATTAATTATGTCACAACTGAACCCCTTATCAAGGCCCCAACAAATTTACGGGACATGAGGCGTTTACTATATTACCTCTCAGTATTATTTAATAATTTATATTACCTAATAAAAAGATTATCACCTATTAAATTATCAATAATACGCATTAATTTATTTTCTAGATATAAGTAATTCAAGTGTCAATTCAGATTATCAAATTTACTTATATAAATGAAAATCCATCTATTTAATCTATTAAAAATCATATATACTTCTCAATTATTATTTGTTCATAATTGTATCTACATAAGCATTCAATCTAAATAATTATAGCATTCCTTAGAAATTTCTTCTCCTAACTCTTACTATGGAATTCTCAACATTTATAATCATTTAAACATTTTAAAATTCTATAGTTGTACTCTCAATCAATAATTTGATCTTTCAAGACTGCAATGTCAGCAATATTTTTTTTCTTCTTTTACAAGGATCACATTAATAATCTTTTACTTCTCCAAAAACCTTTCTTGATTCATCATGTCCTCGAATAACCTCCTTAGGAATCGGGTCATACCATTATTTGGTATGGTGTGACATCATATCAATATTTTAATAATATGTCATTCACCAAGGTAGCACTAGTTTCTATGAGAACTATTTAGGGGTCATCTTTCATATCTATTTCATCATCGAGAGAATAATGAATCTCTATTTCAATCACTGAACCACATTAATCCCATTACCTAGGGGCCTCTATTTGTTGTTTATTACTTGTTGTGTGACATCACTGACTTACTTTTTCTTAATCTAATATTCTATTAAGTCCTTTTAGCTTTGCCACACGAAAACTCTTAATGTGGGACAAATACAATCATTCCTTCATATGACTTCTCCAAAATCAATGGGATAATATCTCAATTTAAACATTACATGTTAGGTGATAAATTCATCACCTAGTCCCTTGAGGTCCATTTCATATCTTAGACATATTTTATTCTAAAAAGTTCTAATGTTCTCCTAAACATCACATAGGAGATGAGAGTTCTTCTTCCTGATTTGGAAGGCTCTAGCATGATGGTTAACTACACATATGAGAATCATCTACTTACATACATCATAAAATAATCATGTCAATCATAGCAATAGTAGTGCCCTAAAGGAACTTACTTCTGGATGGTGTTGCGACTGTTCGTGATGCTATTGACATGAGACTCTATATACTATAGGGACATCAAGAGAGTCTCGACTTTAGGCTCTGATACCATAACTGTAACGCCCCCAAAAAGACCATCCCGCAACGTCGCAGAATGCCCTCCTGAGTGCGCTACATATCATACTTAATCTTGACTTTTGGGTTGACATAAGACTGGTCAACTAAATGTGGAATACATAAAACAGTTGAAAATTCTTTTCATATCATAAATTAATTGCGGAAGTCTTACATAACATAATTTGTCTCAGAAATAACTATTACATCTTTTGAAAAGAAAATAATATGGAGACAACTTGACATAGGACCACTACTCATGTGCAAACAACATCATCATCACGAATATCCGTCGTCGCATGCACCACCAGTAACCATGACACCTTAGATCACTGACCTGCAAGATCCAAAGCAAGGGGAGAACAAAATCCACCATGAGTTATAAAGCTCAGGTATGTAAGGCACGATAGAAAGATACTTTTCATGATAGAATGAAAGCATGAAACTTAAATTATATCATCATAATTAATCATCAATAATCATACATGAGGGTCATCATAAAATATCATACATATCTTCCTGTTCTTACATATATCACCATGCTCATATCTTGCTTTCTTTTTATATTTTCTTTCATCATCTTTAATTTATCATCTTTCCTTACATAACCTTACTTTCATCATCATTAGCATATCATAACTTTCTTCAATCAGGAGTGAGCTGTGACATCAATCAAACATAAACTACTATATACATACTTTCTTAACATTACTTTCTTTTCATTAACATATCATTACTTTCTTGCATCATGAGTGAGCTTTGACATATAGTTAAACATCAATCACTCTTAGCGTATACATAAGGAGTAAGCATGACCCATGGTCAAATATCCATTACCCCACGTCATCATCATCATTGAGTTCTTTCATCATATGCATTTCATTCATCATTTAACTTTCTTTATACTTGGTATACATGGAACTATAGCAACATCATTCCTTAACATCTAATGCAATATGCTCAATACAAATATTAAACCAAGTGATTATCTTCTTAAGTTCTTCTTATCTCATTAGTAACTTTGAGGTGACTTTGAGGGTTGCTTTGTTGTGATTTTGAATGGCTCATGAGTCTTTAGAGGCTTCGCTAACATGAACTAGGTAGCAGCTGATCTACCAGTCCCCATCATCATAAACACTAAGCTCCCAATCATTCAATGCATGACGGCCTCATCATTAATTTCGTGTGGATGATTGACCCCTTATCTTGTCCACATATTAGTCCTTAAGATTTCATAAGTATTCCATAGTATCTATTAAAATAGAAAACATAAAATGCATCTGAAATATAGCGGTCACGACCCGTGATAGATCTGTCACGGCCCGTGACTGATCTGTCATGGCCCGTGAAGGCTTCATCGCAGCCGTGACCGACTGGTAAACATAGCATGGTCACAGCTCGTGACAGACTTGTCATGACTGTGACCGATCAGCTTCAGGTTGCATGGTCACGACCCGTGACAACCATGTCACGACTGTGATCGATCTTCATTTTCCTCGTCACAGTTCGCGCCTGCTCGACCTCGCGTCATGACCCATGGTATAATCATGGTTGCAAGTTTCCTGCACCCTGTCACGACCCGTGACATAACCATCACGATAGTGACCGATGGGGATTTTCCTATAATCTATTGCCACAACCCATGATATGACCATCACGGTCGTGAACGGTCTTCGAGTTCTGTCGTCATGGCTCGTGACATCTGTCACGGCCGTGACCGAGTACCATCTCCTCGACTACTGCCGTCATGGCCCGTGACACGACTGTCACGGCCGTGACGGGAAATTTCTGGGTTAATTTCGTCCGTGCTGTCGTCAATTGCCTCCGTCACGGCCCGTGAAATGTCCGTCACGACCGTGATGGGAATTTTCTGGGCGAATTCCGCCCCTTTTCTTCTCTGAACCGATCCGAGATTCTTTCCTATAGATGCATTATTATATGAGGATCCATAACACTACATTTTCTACAATTTTCAGCCTTAAAATCTACATCACATATATTCTTATATTCATGAATGGATCTCCCTAATTCATCTACATCATGTAAAACTTTTCTAGGGCAGAAACATCATATATTCAAGGATTGAAACCAGAATCACATGGCATATGATCATCATATAGAATCCATCATAATATCATAAGAAGGCCTAGCATGCATTTATCTATCATGAAAAACGTATTCTAAAGAGATCCGCCATGTTACATACCTGTTAGCCCATAAGTTCGTCGTCCCATTCGTCCTCAATCCGTTCCTTCGTTCGTCTACTGCGAACCTTCTTCTAGCGTCGTTCTCCAATTATAATTTGCCTTAGTCTTCTCTATCGTGATCATTTTCTTCCTTGAATGAGAGAGGATGGGAAAAACATAAATCTAGGGCCGGCTGGGTTATCATGAGGAGGAGAGATAAAAGTGTCAAAGTTCGATGAACCATATCAGAGATTTTGGGATTGCCTAATATTAGAGATTCTGAAACTGATTTTCAGTTATAAGGATATCTTTAGAATTAAAATCTGGGGGTTTACATACATAATATATAATATAAAAATTATTTATTCAGTTTGTTACTAAGATTTTTGATTTAGAATCATAGAATATAATTATTATCGTGATGTATAAATAAGATAACTATAAGATCTTCAAAAAGTGATTAGTAAATAATATTTATTATTTTAAATATTATATATTTACACCTATAAATAGATGAAGAATGAGGTTTGATGTTTGCATCATCCAATCTCATCCTCTTTGAGAAAAAAGAGACTGCGAGGGGATTCAAATGAAGTCCTAATAATTTTTTAAAATAATTAAATAAAAATAGATGTGCTATTTGTATCATTACACTTAGTGTGAGATCTTTAATGAAGTCTTCAATAAAAAATATTTTTTAAAGTTAATAGATCAAGGATGGAGTCTCAAAGAAAAAAAAAATTATAAGATCTTCAATAAGCGATTAGTAAATAATATATTTTATATTTACACCTATAAATAGATAAAGAATGAGGTGTGACGTTTGTGTCATGAAATCTCATACTCAGTTTGTGTCATCCAATCTCATACTCCTTGAGAGAAAAGAGACTATGAGGGACTTCAAATAAAGTCCTAAATAAATTTTTTAAATAATTAAATAAAAATAAGTGTGGTATTTGTATCATTACACTTAGTCTAAGAACTTTAAATGAAGTCTTCAATAAAAAAATATTTTTTTTTAAAATTAATAGATTAAGGATGGAGTCTCAAAGAAAAAACAAAAACTAAAAAAGCTAACGATATATATATATATCAATGAAGGTGTTTTGTAACATTTTAACTGTTGGATGTTAAATCTACATGGATGAAAAAAAAATAGGAGAGAAAAAAATTGATATATATCATAAATTTAATATTCAACGGTTAGATTATGTAACATGGTGCTACCTACTTAAGTAGAAAACACCTTCATTTTTTCCTATATATATGTATATATTTATAGATAGTAGATTTTATATGGATAGTGAAATTAGATAATAATATCCATATCTATCAATTTATATCTATATGTATAGAAGGAGAAGTAGAAGTAGCCACGTGACAATCTCTCATGAAGCCACGTAATACAATATAAATAATATTTTTTTAAAAAAAGACATTTGGTAAAGAATCATAACATTTAGTTAGTATCTTGATGTATAGAGAATATAATCAAAAGATCTTCAAAGTTACCGAGAAATATATTTTTATTTGGCTATTTTAAATATTTAAATCTATGCCTACAAATAGAGGATGAATGAGGTGCGTCATTTACATCATCATACTCACATTCTCATTCTCTTTGAAAAGAATGGAAATGTAAATGACATAAAATGAAGTCCTAAACTATTATAAGAAGAATAAATTTATAAGGAACACTTAATTAAATAAAAAAATTAGTATAAATACTCTATCGAGTTTTAACTCAATTAAATTAATAAAATATACATTTATGTTGATCTTATCTATATCTGTATATGTATATAAAAGGAGAAGTCGAAGATGACAAATGATGAATTTTTATGAAACCACATAGTGCAATTTTAAAAAGTATTTTTAAAATTATTTTATATTATATAGATATTATAAGGTTTCTATAGGTAATGTAACAATAAGATGGGTTCAATAAAGTAGGGAGCACAATGTTACATATCTCCTCAATCATAGGATATTAAATTTTTTATGATAGATACAAAAAGATTTAGAAGAGAAAAAAATTAATATCCACTGTCGATTTAACATCCTATGATTGAAAATATAGGTAACATGATGTTGCCTACTTAAGTAGGGAGCATTTTTTTTTCATATGTATGTGTTCAATGAAGGTGCTCTCTACTTAAGTAGGAAGCATCATATTACATCAATCGAATGCTACAAATTTACAGTGGATATAAAAAAGATTAAGAGAGAGAGAAAATCTAATATCCACCATCGATTTAACATCTTACGATTGAAAAGATAGGTAACATGATGCTCCCTACTTAAGTAGGGAGTACCTTTTTGTTTTTATATGTATGTAGAGGCGGAGGGAGGGGTGTGCAAGGGGGAAATTTTTTTAAAAAAAATATAGTAATATTTTGATTAGGCATGTTTGATATTAGAAGTTAGGTCTTAGGTTCTATTCTCTCCGTTCGTATTTTTTTTAGAAAATTTATTAGTTAATTTTTTTTATCCAAGCAATAACTCTTCCAACTTAGTGGTATATTTTTTTCTCATAATATTTTCCATTATACCTATTTTCTTTTGTTTTAACATCAATTTTTTAGTTTTCATGTTAGTCATTATTAATTTGTATTTATCGATTATCAGAAATAATATATTGAAAATTTATACAGAACTTTATTGTGATATTATTTATCTTTTATCAAATTAGATAGATTTATAATTTATTTATTTACTTACTTTTTCATAGACCTTTTTCTTAATTATTTTAAAATTTGCCAATTTAAATTTAATGTTAATATTTTAATGTGCATAAAATATGCACCTCCTGAATAACCCTTCTAGCTCTGCCCCTATATGTATGAGTTCAATGAAGGTTCTCCCTAAATCGTAGGATACTAAATTTACGATAGATACAAAAAAGATTTAGGATAGAGGAAATCAAATAGTACTGTCGATTTAACATCTTATGATTAAGAAGATTGTAACATGATGCTCTCTACTTATGTAGGGAGCACTTCTTTTTTCATATGTATGCAGGGACGGAACCAAAAGTAAATATGAGGGGGGGGGGGCAAATATAGAAAAAGTAAAATAATTTATTTTAGTGATAATATATTTTATAAAAAATTAACACAATAACATACCAAATAAATTGTTATATGAATAAAGAATAAGGTATTTAATAATTTTACAATAAAACAAAAGGGGAAAAGATATGTAGTAAATATGCATTTTATTCAATTAACTCACATGGTTCATTGTTTTTGAAATTTGCTCTTGTCATCATACTTCGGAGATGGAATATCTCGTACATTAATTAAGCACTTATCAAAATTAGGGATTAGCACTTGTCATTAAGTTCAATCATTATTTTTTTAATACTAAGTTCAGATGAGATATAAAAAGAGAAAAAAATAAATGTTTAAATAATAATAATATATACTTAAGGAAAAAATGGAGGTTCTCCCTACTTAAGTAGAGAGAAAAAAAGTAGGAGAGAGAAAATCTAATCTTCATCGTAGATTTAACATCCTACGATTGAAGATGTAGGTAACATGGTGCTCCCTACTTAACTAGGGAGCACCTACGTTGAACTCTATACTTAAGTTAATGACTTTTATACTTTGAGATCACCCTCAAAACTTTTAATTGTGTATATATCTATCTATATATTGAAGTATGCAACTTTACAATTTAGGAACATGATTAGTGTTAACTAATATGTATATTATATAAATTTGAATAATCAAGGGGGCATGATTAGTGCTAGTACTAATTTTTTACTTAACAATTGAAAAGTTAGGGGGGGCATGACCCCCCTAGACCCAAGGTAGGTCCATCCCTGTATGTATGGGTTCAGTGAAGGTGCTCCCTACTTTAAGTAGGGAGCACCATGTTACCTACCTCCTCAATCCTAGGATACTAAATTTACGATGGATAAAAAAAGATTTAGAAAAGAGAAAAATTAATATCCGTCATAAATTTAGTATCTTACGTCTCCCTACTTAAATAGGGAGGACCTTCTTGTTTTTCATATGTATGGGTTAAATGAAGGTGCTCCATTCTTAACATGTTACCTACCTCCTCAATCCTAGGATACTAAATTTACATTGGATACAAAAAAAATATTTAAGAGAGAGAAAATCTAATATTCACTGTCGATTTAGCATTCTACGATTGAAAAAATATGTAACATGATCCTCCTTGCACCTTCTTTTTTTTTCATATGTATGGGTTCAATGAAGGTGCTCCCTACTTAAATAGGGAGCATCATGTTACTTACCTTCTCAATCATTATGATACTAAATTTACGGTGGATACAAAATAGATTTAGAAGAGAGAAAATCTAATATTCACCGTCGATTTAACATCCTACGATAAAAAAATAACATGATACTTTCCTACTTAAGTAAGTAACACTTTCTTTTCTTTCATATGTATAGGTTAAATGAAGATGCTCCCTACTTGAGTAGGAAGCACCATGTTACCTACCTCTTCAATCATAGGATATTAATTTTATAGATACAAAAAAGATTTAAAAGAGAAAAAAATTAATATCCATCGTTGATTTAATATCCTAAAATTAAAAATATATGTAACATGATGCTCCCTACTTAAGTAAGGAGCACTTTCTTTTTTTCATATGTATGGGTTTGATGAAGGTACTACCTACTTAAGTAGGAAGCACCATGTTACCTACCTTTCTCAATCATGTGATACTAAATTTACGGTTGATACAAAAAAGATTTAGGAGAGAAAAAAAATTTAATATTCACAGTCGAGTTAACATCCTACGATTGAGAAAATAAATAATATGATGCTCCCTACTTAAGTAAGGAGCAACTTCTTTTTTTTTATATGTATGGATTCAACGAAAATGCTCTCTACTTAAGTAGGGAGCACCATGTTATATGCTTCCTCAATCATAGGATACTAAATTTACAGTGGATACAAAAAAAATTTAAGAGAGAAAATTTAATATCGACCGTCGATTTAACAATATACAAAAGAAAAGATAGGTAACATGATACTCCCTACTTAAGTAGAGAGGGCCTTCTTTTTATGCATACGTATGAATTCAATGAAGGTGCTCCATATTTAATATGTATGGATTCAATGAAGGTGCTCCATATTTTAGGTAGAGAGCACCGTATTACTTACCTCCTCAATCGTAGGATATTAAATTAATAATGGATACAAAAAGATTTAGAAGAGAGAAAATTTAATATCCACCGATTTAAAATCTAAATTTTTATGCATATTCATGATAATCTTATAAGGTGCTTCTAAGATATAATCTATATTGCAAGATAATGTCAAATAATAATATAGTTAAATCAACCTAAAAACTTTTAGTTGGATTGTCTCCAATTCAATTTTATATTGAAAAAGAATGTCTAACTTTTATTACAAATATATCTTATTTTGGGTAAAAAATGTATTACGATATATTATATTTTTATGATACAATGCACTTCACGGTTATTTTATAGAAAATATTAATTATTTTATATAAATGTTCTCATTACTTTCTACGTTCCAACCATTTCTTAAGTATTTTTGTTATTTTCTTTTTCTTATATTTATTTGTAGATCTAACAGTATTTTTGGTACATATTTACTATTTAGTTTGGCTCATCTTTTTCTCTCTCCCAAATTGACAGTCCATGGAGGAAGTGACGGAATAAGGGTAATAAAAATGAAGAGAGATTTTGACATAAAAAAGTCTTAATAAAAAACAAGAGTTTCAAACTTGAGAGGGTAATGTTGTAAATTGAGACAAAAGTTGGATAATATATTAATCATATATATTTTAGTGTTGTTTGAACAGTTAAAGAACTTAACGGAATGACCCATTTAATGATAATACGTAATTCGAGTGATGTAATTAATGAAAATCGAAGTATGGTGACTTTGACAAAGAATTTGCTAAATTTCAGCGACCTTATGCACTTCAAACCCTTTCATGTGTATGAGTTCGGTGTCCCTACTAACCATATATATATGTAATGTAATCATTATGGGATGTACATCAGTTTGATCCTACTTTTAAATAGTTTATATAACGTACACAACGTGGCCAGACTTATTTAGAAGCAGCTGCACGAAACGGATACACAGTGGAGTAGATCGACATTATATACATGTAACAACTGTACGTAGTTTTTATATATATAGTTTCCGGCGTCAGGAGTTGGCGACGACGGCGTCGCGTCTGTCTCAGTTGATCTTGCGGCAATCTTTGCGCACCTCACCGTCATTGCTTCCTTCTTCTTTGACGTCGAGGGAGCCCATCTTGATCATTGCCCTATGGAAATCAAGGAAGAACATGGCCTGGTTCTTGGCGTAGCTCTCCACAATGGACCTCGTCCGCGGGTCTGGTCAGAAAAGAGGACGCCCCTCCTCCGACGCAACGACCCGAAGTAGGCGTTGTCGAAAGAGTTCCTCGTCGGATCCAGTGCCACCTGAGCGTCGTCGCCGCCGCTGCCGCTGCACGCGTCCCTGAGCGTCCTCGCGAACTCCGGATCCATCGTCGGGTCCACGTCGTTGGCGGAGTCGAACTTGCTCAGACGCTGCTTGAACGATCGGCACCTCGCCACTCCCAACGTGTGACCACCTGTGCACGTCGCAACAGTCCAATACGTGATATCTTTATGATCTCAAAATAAAATTAAATAATGTAGAACTTCATGCACGTACCAGAGAGGGCGACGAGGTCCTGAACAGTGAAGCCATGCTTGGCAAACATGTCGATGAGGGCTGTGCTGTTGAGGGTGGGAGCAGGCAGGTCAACAGTGTCCTCTATTTTGGACCTCCTACCATCCTTTCTCCCTCTTGGCAAGTCATAAGAGGGGCCTCCGGCCTGCAGAACCAAGAAGCACAGCATCGTGTGATGAACTGAGGATATATTTAACAACAGTCGATCTGTGCATGCACAAGGCCATGTCAATCATGTAGAAGAAATAAACAGATCGTATATAGGTACCTACCCAGAAGGTTGCTTGTCTAGCTGAGAGTGCGACGATGTCGGCGCATGAAACAACTCCAGGGCATTGATTCTCGACCATTTGCTTGATATGGTCTATGACCTCGTAGCCACGTAAACTCTGGTTTGCAGGGGAGTCCTTCTCTGCAGTGTTATCCTTCGTAGAGTCTATCAGAACTGATCCATCACATCCCTGCAAAGCAAACGAGACCCAAACCAAAAGAGAAGAGTTCCGGTTTTCCTTTTCTCTTATATATATATATATATATATATATATATATAGTACAAATTCATTTATGTATATGATCAAGGATTTAAAGGAACCTGGACAAAGCAGTCGTGAAAATGCATCCTTAGAAGCCCAGCAGCGAGAGATGGGTCCTTGCGCAGAGCTTGATTCACTACGTTCTGCACCACTGAGTCAAGGATAGGGCAACTCACTGCGTAGTAGCCGCTGCTCAGAGCATCCACTCCAAGCTTTGCTCCAGTCATCAGAAGCGCAAGCAACAGTAACGACTGCAGCACTGAATAAGTCATCATCTTCTGTCCCCGGAATTTGATCCTCAATACTGATGAGTTTGGGCATCTATGCCTATCTTTATATACTCGCACTATCGCCGACAGTTGAGATATCTGGTGGTCTCTTGACCATGTATAGATAGATAATAAAACAACTATATATCAACTCCACCAGGAGCCAAGACAAATCACATATAATTTCACAAGTCAAATTTAAAATGATTCTTTATTAAACCATACACGTAACTAAGTTGGCACGATAGAATACAGAAGTAATCAAATTGATTGACACAAATAATTAGTAGGTCCTGAGTTCGAGTTTTAGAGTCGTCATTTTGATTAAAATATTTTTTCCTCGCGACCTATCCGAATATAATTAATCAGCTGCTAGTAATTCTCGACGCCGCACCTATGAATTTACCCGTCACCCAAAAAAATACCTCAAGAAGTGCAACTCGTATGATCGATCACCCCTGAAATTAGACTTATATTCAAACCACTTCGTTTGTGTTAGCAATGGTGTCAGGATCTAAACTAAATCAATTACTCTAGCACTATAGTAACATTACAGATCATGTGTGTACTACTGCAGGCTAAGCAACTTTTTTCTTTTTTTGAAAATAAGTGGACCAATTTTAGCGACTATTTAATATTATCTCCTCTGTCACTCCATCTAACAAGTTGAACCAGCCAACTATTGGTGAAGTGGAAGTTTTGGCAACTGGTTCCCACTTAGTGCTAATAGATGCTTTATTCTGATCATTCCTAATAGTGCACTCTTCCTTTTTTTTTTAACCAAGTCCAAGAGTAAACCAATACAAAATAATAAGAGATTAAACCAGTAACTGTCTTTCTTTCGGATAAAAAAGAGTGGGATGTACGCGTGATCAGCTCCGGGCATCAGAGGAGGAGCCACACCGCCAGCTAGCAAATGCACATTGCACATTGGAGAGACCACAACAACATTGTGGATGGAATATCGAGAGGGAAACCGACCAAAAGCAATGAGAACATTGGCTTATATAATTGGAAAGCACTAAGCTCGTTCAGACTTGATGAGCATAGCTGCCTCGATTCGATATATTAAACTATCCAGTCATGCCATTTACCATGAAAGATTTGTGTAGATAATTGGCACTCATTTCTGTATAACAGTAGGTACAGGGGCTTTCAGGAGGCGCAACTTTAAATTAATATTGTCGTAAAAAAATTATAATAGTATGATAAACAATATTAAGAATATTTAAATAATATAATATATTTTAATAATTAATTTTGACGTGATTTTATGTTTTCAAACCTATCAAAAATGATATCGTTAATGATAGCAAAAAAAATATCTTTATCAATGTATATGATTCATTTATTGGTCATCTATTCGATTACACAATTTATTCCTCACGATATCATCACAAAAAAACTTTGATTTACTTTTGAGAAAAATATTTTGATGACATTTTTAATATAAATTATTGTTAATCATGCAATTATATTTTTATATTAACTCTATTTGGACACCAAACATGATATTTGAAATTTAAAACGGGTTAATGAATTGGAAATATAGAAAAAAAAACAAACAAGACTTCATGTATTAATTCTATTTGTACACCAACACTAATTTAATTTCTTGTGGGTCGAGGAGACATTAAATTTGGACTTTTAAATGGACTAATGAACTGAAAATATAGAAAAAAAAACAAATAAATGACACGTAACTGGATTGGAACCTAAAACCTCAGCCTATATAACAACATCGCTAACCAAATAATTAGTCCTCCACACTCACTAAGATTATTTGAAACTTTCAGGGGGTGCTAGTGCACCCCCTTGACCCCTCTTCCCTCCGCCCTTGAGTAGGTAATTATATATAGATTTCTAACACGTATATGACTTATCATACCCTATATATATATATATATATATATATATATATATATATATATATATA